>JAJEJO010002327.1:864589-914088 GCA_020662805.1 Glaucomys volans
TTGTCAATTGTGAGTTTTTCCCATCAGGTTGACCTGCTCCTGACTTTAAAAAATAAATTGACTTAGCTAGGAGTGGTGATGCACACCTATAATCCCAGCCACTCAGAAGGCTGAGGCAGGAGGATGGCAAGTTCAAAGCCGGCCCGGGCAACTTAGGGAGACCCTGTCTCAAAATTATGTTTTTTAATGTCAGGAACTAGGGATGAAGTTCAGAGGTAGAATGCTCCTGGGTTCAGCCTCCAATGCCACCAAAAAATAAATTGAATTAATTGCCAAACTCTAAAATCAGATTTCCCACAAAGACCCAGAATTCTCTCCTTTCAAAAGGTGGCATCTCTCGGTCGATGCTGACAGTGGTTGTTCCCTTTGGGATGGAGCATGCACACTTCAGCTTGCCCTGGCTTTGAGTGAATCATGCCGACACCCAGCTCCTTCCTGTGTCTTGCTTGCACTTTACCTGCCTGAACCCCACAGGAGTTTGGTTTCTCAAGGCTTAAACTAAACCACAGACTTCCAGCCGTAAGCCTCCTGGATAAAGCTCTGAGGTCCAGAAGCATGGACCTTCTGCTTACTGGAGTGGAGGAAAGTGAAAGAGAAAGGAGAGGAGGGAAATCCAGGGAGATAAAAGCCAGCTAATATTTTAAATCATTCTGTCTCAGAAGCATTTACAGGGATCAAGCTAAGAGCACAGAAATGTGTCTCTGGGCTTCCTGACTCTCTCAAAGTCCATCCCCCATACACACACCTAGGCAGTGAGAAAGGCATTGAAAGGCCACCACGCTCTAAGGTGACAAAGGTCTGCCCTCCTTTGATGCCGAAAGAGCCACTGAGCACTATAAGGCCATACTGTGGACAGCCTCACAAACAGTAGAAAGACATTACAGGTTATTGTTCCCAGGGTGCTAGGGTGGTGTTTGGCACCACATCAGTGGGAGATGTCCCTACATGAAAAGTCAAAACCCCTACAGCCCCTTTAACTCTCATGAAAACCCCAGGAGACCAGCAGAGATACCCTGTGCTAATGTGGAGAAACTGAGGCTTCAGGAAACTAACTTACCCAAGTCCTGAAGCTTGTGAGGGCAGAGAGATTTGGGTAAGACCATCTAGTTGGAATTCCAAGTGCTCTTTCCACTGAACGAAAGAACCAGTGACGTCAGCAGGCCTTGTGGTTTGAATGGGATTGGCACCATCAGCGAGACCTGGGCATCTCGCAGAGACAGGACTCACTAGGGAGAAGCAGCTGCAGCAGGCCGGGAACTGCTGGAGCTGGAGGCCTTGGGCTCAAATCTCCATTCCACCTTTTTCTACCTCTGTGACATGAGGCAAGTCACTCAAATTCTCTGTGCCTCAGTTTCCTCTTGACAGCTTCCCCATCCATGAATGAGGGCAGTCATAGTATCCCTTGGTTGAGTGTTTCAAAGCAACAGGTTCAGTGTCTCATACAGGGACTGTTGGATATGTGACTTCGTATCCCAGAGTCAGGCCAGGACTCACCCTTACAACGTAGTCACGTTGCTCCACGCAGCTATGGGGCATCCCCATGGGGACCACCTAGTCCCATGTCAGTCTCAGGGCAGAGACTATCTCTGGAGTATTTCCTTGTGTACAGGCACTTCACTGTGGCCAGGACTCTCCTCCACCATGCCAGGCTCCTGAGAGCAGAACCAATATGGACTGACCTTCGTTATGGATGCTAATGCAGCATTTAGTTCTGATTATTTCTTTTCAGCTGGTGTAGAACAGGACTGACCTAGAAAATGAGAGATACGGAAGTACATTTGATATTGCAAAATTCAGCAGCTGGAGGGGACAGTAGGAGACACTAATGGGGGTGGGGAAAAGGTGCAGGGTTTCTTAGACACGTCTGACGTGGGGCATCCTAGGGACCAGGGGATGGACTTGAAGCACAAGTCCAGTGGGCAACAGCACAGTGCTGGAAGGCAAATGATGAGCAGGCAAGAAGAAAAATTGCTGGGGGAACAAAGGACATTTTGCAGAAGATAAGAAATCCTACAGCACAGAAAGGCAAGCAATTTGGAATTTGGCAAGGAAATAATGCCTAGGCCACAGTAGACCTGGAAGCTGGCAGCCACAGGGACTATGGGGTAAGGAAAACCCACTCTGCCCAACCCCCCCTCTTCTCTGGTGCTCCAGTGGTTTAGATTTTAGAACATAGTTTTGGACATCAAGGTCACACATATTTAATATTCACATCTTCCATATACTAGCTGTGTGACCTTGAGCAGGTAGTCCCTGGCCTTATAGAGTTGCTGTGAAAACTCAATTAATCTAAATTAAGCTCTTGGCAGCACAAAGCAAGTTAAACATAAACTATTATAGTTATTGCACTCTGTTGAGTGCCCCGGATGTTGGCTTATCTTCTGATTTCCTGGCCTCAGCTAGCTGAGCACCCTGCTTTGCCTCTCTCTTCTTCTGGAGGTTTCTCTGGGATGCATGCTGGCTGCCCTCTCTAACTTGCCTACAGACTTCCACAGGCTTCTAGAAGGCTGCCGCTGGGCAAGCCTATGAGTCTGCTCTCCTCCCAGCGAGGATCACCAGACTTCCAGATGAATCCCATTCATCCTTCTGAGCCACTTCCACGTTCTCTGCCTCCTGCTGATCTTCAGTGGAGGTTCTTAGCAGAGTTGCTGTAATCAACCTCCAGGACTCACCAGCCCAGAGTCTTCCTCAGGTGATACTTAGTTAATTACCACACTCCCTTGCCACTGTTCCTTCCAGTGTGCTTCTACTACTTAATCTCCTCCCAGACAGGACCTGTATGCTCTGGGACTTATATCCCCAGCAGCAGCATGAAGCCAGCCTGAACTCAGTGAATATTAGTTAAATGAAAATGTGAATGAATGAGCGAACATTCCCACTTGATTTCTCTCTGAATTCAACCACATTTATTCCTCCAAATGGACTTTTGAATGCACCTATAAGCAGAACACAGGGCTTGTCTTTTCCAGGGTCTTGGATGCACCTAGGAATGCTCATCATTTCTGGGTGCTGAGAGTGAATTTACATTGTTTGCATTTTGTACAACAATCTGTAAGAGAGAGGGCTTCAAAAAGACTACACTGTACTTCAGAATTGGTAGAGGGGAGTGAAGGGAGGGGAAGGGGATGGGGATAGGAAGGATAGTAGAGTGAAACAGACATTATTATGTCATGTACATGTATGACTGCAAGACTGATGTGATCCTGCAATACGTACAATCAGAAAAATGAGAGATTATACTCCATTGATGAATGATTTATCAAAATGCATAAATGCATTCTACTGTCAGGTATAACTACTTAGAACAAATAAAAAATTTTTTAAAATAAAGATTGCACTGGATACCATCTATCTAGTGTCTGTAATGAGGGGATAGGGTGGATTGTTTATTAAAGGTCACAAATGGCCTTCATACATCAGAAGCATGACTTCCTAGGTCCCAAAGGTGGCTGTGCCCCGTGGTGCTGCTGCGACTGATACTGCCAACTGTCTGTGGCCGAGCACTGCAGATGTGATCCTTTCATGATCTCTCCTACACAGCCACCTGACCATCCCAGAGAGAGTGCAAAGTCAAGATTTTGCACTTGGTGTCTTGTGGATAAGACTCTTGTGTCCCCTAGCCCAGGTGGGTAGGTCCTCTCAACTCCAGCATGGAGTGGCAGTTGGTACGTAAATGTGATAGAAGCCAATGTCAAGGAAACTCTCCAGTACTGGCACAGAGGCCCCTATGTGTGGCCACTCTGATCTTATCTTACCTTTACATGGAAAAGAGCAATTTGAAAAAACCATGGCTCTTTGAGGGTCTTGTCTAAAGCTTCATCATGATAAATAGCAGACACGGGATCTGATCCCAAACCTGCCAGTTCAGTCCTGTGTTCTAGACTCTTGAAGCTTCTGGAGAATTCAATGACCCCTATGCATAAGAAAGGCCTCAGATGCTTAAGACTTCTTTTTCTTTTTAAACATCGAACATTTGCTGAACACTTATTATGTACCAAGCACTACTTTCAAATTGTCCCATGAGAGAGTTGGGGGTATGGCTCAGTAGTGGAGCACTTGCCTAGTATGCACAAGGCCTCGGATTCAATCCCCCAGCACTGAAAAAAAAAAATAGTTCCATGAAAGATGCACAACAAAGTTCCATTTTACAGGTGAGAAAACTTACTAGCCAGGCAGTAAAAGATGGTTTTCTGGAACCAGGAGTGCTGGCACATGCCTATCATCCGAGTGACTAGGGAGGCTGAAGTGGGAGGATTGCAAGTTTGAAGCCAGTCTGGGCAACTTAATGAGCCCCTGTTTCAAAACAAAAAATTAAAGAGGATGGGGGTGGGTATATAGTCAGTTGTAGAGCATCCTTGGGTTCAATTCCTGGTACTGAAAAAAAAAAAAAAAAGGAGGAGGAGAAGTATTTGTTTGTTTGTTTGTTTATCTGTTTGTGGCAAAGCCCTCAGGTTGGTGCATAGCCAAATCTGTGACCCTGAGGAAGGGCTTATGGAAAGCACATGTCACCTGCCCACAATGCTGGAGTCCTGCTTACAGACTGAAGTGGAGAAAGCCTTCCCTCTGCCCTGTGCCTTCTCCAAATCCCCACATGCACTAGTAATTCTCAAGGCACCCCAAGATGTTACAGAATGTTCTCCCATTTGTCCAGGTGAGGAAACTGAGCTGAGAGGATGAGTTTGAGACCACACAGGAAGCCAAGCCCCCGACTTCCAGAAAAGAGCCTGGAATGGCAGCCTGAGAACTCAGTGCACACTCAGGCCCCTGATCCAGGAGACTCCCTGCCTGAGACCTGCAAACAGGTCCTTGAGCTTACAGCGCTGAGAACCATGGACCTGCTTCAGTGAAGCAGCCGGGCTCTTCCTGCAGTTCGGATTCTCATCTGCAGAGCTGTGTAATAGAGGATGGAGGCTTAGACCAGGAACGTCCAGGAAGGTTGCTGAGCTGGCACCAAAGGCCGAGTAACTCCTGCTTCTCCATCCAAAGGGAGAAAGTAGACTTTCATACAGGAAGTGCTTAGTGGCAGAGGGGAGCTTTCAAAATCCAAATCTAGCCAAGCAAATCTTTCCCTTAAAATCTTTTATAGTCCAGACCATCAGGATTATGTTCAAGCAAACTACCTGCCTCCAGGAGCCGTCCTCACTGCCTCCTCAGCCTCCCCACCTTCCACTCTACACACTGCATTCCCTTTAGGACAAGCAGCTCACCCACACCTGGTACCCACGCTGTGGATGACTCAGCCTCTTTGTGATGCTCTTCTCTTCATGAGAGTGTTCCTTCTCCAACTGGAGTATGTGTCCTCAAGCCTCAATACTGATACGTGAACAGACCCTCGTCCCATGACACCATACCTAATGCATCACTCTACCATCACCATTAGAACCCAAATGAATCTGACTTGCAACCTTGATGTCCCCTGCCTCGTGCTTCGACATGGTGACAGTCTCTCCAGTATAACCCTTAGCAGTGTAATTGTTACTTCCTTTGCCCTTCTTCCCTCCAGACTGAGAGTCCTCAGGGGTGGTAGGGACTCCAGTGTCCTCCCATCCACATGGGGTCTAGCACTGGGCTCCACTTGGTGAGTCTGCTAACTGGCTGAGGGAAGAGTCCTCTTCTCCTGAATGGAAAGAGATCGAGGACAATCTTTTCCTCCCTGAGATACCCAGTTTAAGGACGTCTCTGTATTATTTCTTACAGTTGCATGGAAATCTACAATTACCTAAAATTTTTCAATAAATGCCTACAATTTAATATGAAATTAAATGAATTAAAGGGGTCCTATAGCTGGAAGCTCTGCTGTCCTGCCAAGCCCTCCTGAGTGTCTCCTGAGATCCCTGAAGCTGCCAATGTGTCCTCCTTGGAAAGGCTGCCAATTTGAATCAAGCTTGTATCTACCAATTTCCTTTTTACCAGTGTGACACTGACCCTGGGGAACTACTGTGTCCCACATGAAGGCTGTTCATAGAAGCTGGTGAGTTCCTCCCTCCAGGCCTCCCTGCTCCCAACTCTTCTCCTTCCCCACAGCCCACGGCAGGGATTCTAACATGCCCTCTGCTTCATGGCCCCAAGGTTTCCCGAACAGTGACTGTGACTCACGTCACCTGACAAGCATTGTGTGTTCTGAGAAAAGTAAGATCTATTTCCCTCCCTTGAGGCTCCCGCAGAAGAGGGATAAGAGGACGAATGATTCCAACCCGGGGATAGAGATCTGTGGGCATATTTTATAAGATGTTATGGAAGGGCAAGGAAAGGAAGCAGAAACTAAGTCTGGCTGAAGATGTCAGGGCAGACTCCCTGGGAGAGGCTTGGAGAGCTGAGATCAGAAATGGGCCAGGACTAGGCAAGGGAAGAGGTGGGGCAGGGCAGCAAAAGGGAAAGGACTGACCATTGCAAAACCTGGGTCACCCTGGCTGCTCCTGGAAAGGGTCATGTTGGCCCCGCTGGAGGGTGAGCTGCAGGAAGTCTGAAGAGGAGAATGAAGATGAGGGAAAGGCAGGCCAGAGCATCACTGTGAAGATCTGGGAACCTTCATCAGGAGCTGGGATTCTAACTTGAAAGTCAATGAATGGAGATTCCTCAGAAAACTTGGAATGAACCTACCTTTTGACCCAGTTATTCCACTCCTAGGTTTATACCCAAAGGACTATAGGGTACTATAGTAAAGCAGTCACGTCAATGTTTATAGCAGCTCAATTCACAATAGCTAGACTGTGGAACCAACCTAGGTGCCCTTCAACAGATGAATGGATAAAGAAACTGTGGTATGTATACACAATGGAATATTACTCAGCCATAAAAAAGATTAAAATTATGGCATTTGCAGGTAAATGGATGGAATTGAAGAATATCATGCTAAGTGAAATAAGCCAAACCCAAAAAACCAAAGGTCAAATGTTTTCTCTGATAAGTGGATGATGATACATTATGGGGGCGGGGGTAAGAGAAGAATGGAGAAACTTTAGGTTATGTAGAGGTAAATGAGAGGGAGGAGGGGGCGGGGGTATGAAAGATAGTGGAATGAGACAGACATTATTACACTATGTATATGTATGATTACACCAATGGTATGAATCTATGTTGTGCACAAGCATAGAAATGAGAAGTTTTACCCCATTTGTGTACAATGAATCAAAATGCAGTCTGTAAAAATTTTAAAAATAAGTGAATTGTAAAAAATAAATAAATTCAACTTTTAACTGCAAAAAGAAAAATCAATGAGTGAGGATGAAATAGTAGTGTGGTTCTAAGGTTAAAAAAAAACAAAACTGGAGACCTGTTCTCTGAAATGTTAGTGAATCAATCTACGTGATCCCATAAAGAGCTGAACTTTACCTGGGTGCTGATTAACATGGGCCACATAACTTCCCACTAACTCCATATGTTCCTGGGGAGGATGTTGCTTAACAGAATTGCTCTTCTGGATTGCTGGGGTATAAAAAGGTAGGAGCCGCAGGTGGATTGCTATGGCTCCTTAGCTATAAACTCTCCAAAGAGAGGAAGAGGGTGACTCACGGGAAAAGCATGAGCATGCCATGAAGTGCTTTCTCACGATTGCCATCATTGCCAAGAAAAGCCGTATCCTTGTGGCACTGGGCCAGTGGATCCGGGCATCAGTTCAGCAGTTGCTATTCCCTCAGACTGAATGCAATTGGCTTCGTTACTTCCTAGATCACTGGCCCTTCCAAGGATTGCATGTAGGAAAGGGACACACCTGTGTTCACTTTCCAACAGTTTGACCAAGAAGAAGGAACTTCTGAGCCTCAGTTTCCCCATCTGTCACACAGAAATAATCATTCTCACCTCAGAGTGTTGCTAAACATTACAATGCATAGAAAATTCCTGGCTAACAGGAGATCCTAAGAGAGAGTCTGTGGTGTTATTGTTGAGGGCCAATTGCTGCCTTAACGCATCTTCAAAAGGGTGGCGAACATGGTGGTGAGTGCATCAGAGTCAAGCTTTCTCCTAACTACGTGAATACATATCGTTTCAGAGCATGTAGTGACTAGGCCAAGGAGGAGCTGGCAAATAGCTGGGCTTCCTGGCCGAGCACCAACCTTCCTCTGACTTGGCTCATAGTGGGAATGACCTGCCATCCCTCAGATGATACTTCCACTGCTGTCGAGGACCTTGCCATAGGACCTCAGGTTGGAGGATTAAAAGACAAACCTGGGAAGACAATGTTTGAAACAATCCACTTAGAAGTCCAAGGTTCTGGTCCAGTCACTTCAATGAGGGACAGAAACAAATACCTCCCCAGTCCATTGCAAATGGAACCAACCCAGGGGAAAAAGCAGGGAGGGAGATGAATTGATATCAAGTGACAACTAAGTGTCACTGTAGCCTTCATAATCTTCGACAGAGCCTGACTAAATGGCAGTAACCTAAGTTAATCTTAAGCCCTGATTCCGGAGGACATTGAATACTTTTCATGGAAAGTATAGCAGGGCTCCAAAGGTAGCCTGCCCTCAGTAGAGAGTGACTTCCTGCCAAGCGGGACTCAAGTGCATTCCCAGGGTTACAGCAAAGGACAGTCATCCTGAAGAGGGATATATTTTTCCTGGATGAGTGTAGATGAGTGTGTTGAAACTCAAGAAAGAAAGCCCCCCACATCATTGACATCAGTTAGCAAAGGACACCTGTGACATTTAGAGGACACAGAAGGAAAGAACATTCAGCTACCATTGAAATCAAATGATAGAGGTGAAGCTCTTTTGGAGTCTCCTGAGTCCTTAAGCAAAGACAAGGGCTCTGCAGCAAGCAACATGGGCCTCATTATCCACTGCCTGAGGTAAGATCACAGGACATACCAGGGGACCCCTGGGAGAAGAGTCATCATGGGATCAGGCAGATGCTCATCCACACCAGGCCAACTCCAGTTGCAGTGCAGTTACATTGCTTCCCTATCTGGGTAGAAGAATTGCTTCTCCCTCTCCCTCTTGCCATTCCTCTAACTTGATATATTCCAAGGAGGCCTCCCTGTAACTAAATCCCCAGCCAACCACTAGGAAGTCATGCCTTTTCCGTAGATTCTCCAAGGGACCAACCATTATTTGCTGAAAGATCAATGGCTCAAGTTGCACATAGAGTCATGCACTGCATAACCACCCTTCAGTCAATGACTGACACATATACAGTGGTGGTCGCAGAAGACGACATTTTCTATGGACATTATAGCCATTTTCCTTTCTATAAGTATGCTCTACTTTGTTCTTATTACAAAATCACCTGATGACACATGTATCAAAACATATCCCAAGTGACACATGGCTATACTTATCACTGTGTCCCAGTACTCAGAAAATGCCCAATATATGGGCAGGCTCTCTCGACAGAAGTCTGCTGAGCTAAACTTCATTTAAACATGTCTCAACTGCACGCATTCACCTACATTTCTTGTTTAACCTATATGACAATCTCTGGGCAAATAATCATCTCTCTTATTTTGCAGATGAAAGAAACCGAACTCCAAAGGGAGCCTAGATGGAAACAGGACGGCTGGAGCCTCTGGAAGCCAGGCCTGCCCTTCCTTTGCTCCAGGGCTCTGTGCCGTTCCTTCATCTCAAGCCAGGATATCAATGGTGCTGCCAGCCTGCAGTTTTGCCTTAGTCACTACTGGAGACTAACTTTTTTTATGTTTAAAATCAATGTCCAAAGGCCACTTTCAGAGCAAACAGACTAGCTGGGCCAGTCCTACTCTGGGCCCACTCTGCCATTTTATTGCTAGAACTGACCTCTTCATGAGTATTAATTAGACACATTCTACCATCAGAGTCTTACTAGACCCAACACAGTAGGAAGAAAAGAGAGCGAGCCTCTGAAGTCAGACTGAGATGAAATGCTGGTTCTGCCATGTTATCAGCTGTGTGACCATAAGCAGATTGCTAAATTGCCTGAGGCCTTGGATTTTTCATCTGTATAATGGGGTTAAGAATGGGGTCTACCTTTTAGGCTTGAGGAATTAAAAGCAATGGTAAGCCAGAAAGAGTATTTTTAAATGTTTATCCAGATTGCATGGATAGATGACAGATAGACAAGTGAAGATAGAAGATAGGTAGGTGCTAGAGAGTAGCACATAATATTAAACTCACTTTATAGCCTGAGAAATTGAATATTAAGAGTTTAGAAAAAGGTGGAACAAGAACATCCTCAGAAATACCTGTCCTTTTTCTGGATGAGGAATCTGAGAACCAGAAACACCAAACAACTTATCCAAAGCCACATAGCTAAAAACTGGCTGGGTCTCTGTGAATTTCGCACATGAGTGACACCAGGAACACACCAGGCATTTGGTGGGCCTTGCAGACTAGGCAACTGAATGCTGAAGCAAGACTTAGCCTAAAAACCCAAGGGCAGACTCCCAGGGTGCAGTCCTCTGGTCTTCTTCAGACAGCCCTATTCTTATTACAACTTATTTAGATGGAAACCGTTACATGAGCTTAATGACCACAAGAGAATTGTCTCCATAGTCCTGAGAACTGATTTCTACCGATTTCTACCACTTTCTCAAAAAGCAGCAGCCAGGGCTCAAGAACACAGCAATTTTAACTGCTCCAATTCTTTACTGTTACTATTACTATTCTTTACTGTTACTGCTACTATTCTTTAAAAAGTAAGGTTGAATTTCCTCTTGCCCTGAGGATATTACAGAAGCTGAATTGCCCTGGGCGAAAATCAATGTGCCATGGGTCCTCATTTGCTTTAATGCCGCGGAATGAACTTTAGCTCTACAAACAGAGGGCCATCCTAGTCAGTGGAAAGAAAACTGGATCTGAGTTAGGGACATGGGTTCAAATCTCAGTTTCTACGAAATCTAGTCATGAACCTGAGCCTTGTGTATAAAATGGAAATAATACTGGCACCTCCCCATTGTAGTAATGAAAATTCAATGAGAATGTGTATATTAAATCTCCTGGTTTGATGCTTAGTGCATAGAAAGTGATTGATAAATATGTATTCAATTGATGGAATTCACATGTATTGACTGGCAAATTCCAGATGCACAATAAGATGCTGTCCATCAGTTCAATCCTAGTATTACAACTGTTGCTTTAGGATGTCCTAAGTAGATGTTTAATCACTCAGTGGAATACTTCCCCAATGACTGGCATAGTAGTTGCTTAATGAATGTTCACTCATTCAGTGGAATCCTAGCAGAGTGCATAGCCCTTAGTCAACACTCAATAAATGTTGGTCAAATCCAAGTAAGGAAAATAGAATTTTATTCATTTAATAAAATTTTGCAATCCCATAAATACTGAATGCTGTTGCCAGAGCTTTACAAAATGAATCAACCATTGCTGACATATTCTCAGCTCATGCTTGTTAACAAATCATTGTAAACTATTTTCCAAACATACAGCATTCCATGAATGTGCCATAACAACATTGGCAATGCTAAATGCCCCCAGGACCCTGAACAAGTGGCAAGAGTACAGTATATGAATTAATTTAGAAGTCAGAAAAGCTTCTGTCTTCACAGAGAAAAAGCAGCTTCTCAATGATTCCTATGCTTGTCCAGAGCTCAACTTGACAATTGTTCTGCAGATCATAGAGACTTGGGCCCCAAGAAAAAATTCCCAGGTGCAGGCAGAGATTGTCAGAAATTTGAGTTACTATACATTATATGAGAGTGTGTGCAAGTGGGTGCGTGCTTATACATTACATTTTACAAAGGATTAGTCTCTGAGAGTTTTGCTTTATTTAAGTCCTTTGCAACAATAAAGCAGTTCCCTTGGGAAAAAGGGGGGGGGGGTCTTATAATAAATTCTTCTTCCGGAGGCCACATTCTCAAAATTGACAAGCAAGTCAAGGCTTCGAAGAAAGACAAGAAATATGCCTTTGATAGGCATTTGTTCTCCCCCAGCTAAGGTAAAGTCCAGGAGGGACAGACAAACTCTCTTTGATTCCTTAACAGAGCAGATGATGCAGAAGCTTGCACTTGAAGAAGGGATGTGAGATCTCCAGGCTGAAAGGATGGAGGAAGAACATCTCAGATCTAATAATGAACATAGAATTTAAGGCATGGTGAAGAGTCTGATACTGGCCTAGAGGATCGGGAGCAACAAGAGATGCTGAGGAGGGAGGGTAGGCTGAGAGATCTTTAGAGCCATGGTACAGAGCCCAGACTTTGCTCAGTGACCTGTGAGCCATGTTCTATTTATAGCTCCTGGATAACACTTATCTCCACGTGTTTTATTTTAGACTTGGTTGTTTATTATTGTAATTTTCTCTACTTCCTTTGTCCAGTCCCTAAGTTCTTTGAGGCCATGGCCTTACTCAGAGTTGCAATTCTAGTGTCATGCATGACAGAGAATAAGTACAAAATGGGCAACTTAAGTAAAGAGCTGTGACACCCTTCCAGATGTGTGTGTCTATCACTTCATATTTAATCCTCCTTTACCTACAGTCAGCGTGCCAGTTAGGAGTCAGTGCAGGAAACAGAAGCCCCTCTAGTTCTTTTAAATGGAGAGCATTCAACTCAGGGACTGAGAGAAGTGTTTGATCCTCAGAAGGCCAGAGGAGCCATTCTTGGGGTAACCAGTTCAGTGTCCATCTCCAGCTCTAAGCTTCTGAGGTCAGAACCCTGCTGCTGTTGTGACTGCTGCCACTGCTGCTGTCACCGCCGCCACCACTAACTCCCCCCACCAAGGTCTCTCATTCTCCAAACATCAGTGCTCACGTCACATGCCATAAACCTGAGTCAGTCCATAGGCACGCATGTCTATGATCTCACTTGCCACCAACAGTGAGATCAGGATATGGCTTTGGACTTATTTCCAACATCCAGGCCTCTTGGGAGTTCATCTCATAGGTGGAACCTAATTTGCTTCCAAAACTCCAACTGCAAGGGAGTAACAGAAATGTCATTTTTAGCCCTCCAGGGCTCATGGTAAGAAAAAAGTTCCCTAATAGCAGTTAGGAAAGAATGTCTGGTTCTAACCCAAGATAACCAACCCATTCAAGAAAAATCCCAATTATTGACTCCTTAATACCCTAAGTACATTCTTTAGGAATCCTCTTTTAGCCTGGATAAAATCTATGAGCCGGGTGTGGTGGCACATGCCTATAATCCCAGCAGCTCTGGAGACTGAGGCAGGAGAATCTCAAGTTCAAGTCCAGCCTCAGCAACTCAGCAAGACCCTGTCTCAAAAAATTTTTTAAAAGGGCAGGGCTAGGGACGTGACTCAGTGGTTGAGCACCCAGGGTTCAATCTCGAGTACCAATAAATAAGTAAATAAAGTATCCTATGAAATAAAAAATTATTTTAGAAGTCTTTTTTTTTACCAGTTTTATTGAGGTATGGATGACAAATAGCCTTATTTTTAGCTAAAATGATAAGCACCTGTTCTTTCCTCTTCCTCTTTCCTTCACTTCCCTTTTCTTCCGTTTTCTTTCTGAAGAAGGCAGTCCTGAATGCATTAGTTGAGACAAAGCAGGGTCCGTGCTGGGAGTGGAAACGGCCTAAGTCCGCAGAGAGGCAGGCTGGCACAGGCTCCTGAGCAGGGCCAGTTGGGAGTCCATGCAGAGGCACACCCCTGTGAGGGGCCCAGAGCCTGAGCAGGGTGAGGAGGGGAGGGGGGGATGGGCAAGGAGGGGCAGTTGAAGCCCCAAAAAGCTGAGGCACACGTCCACAGGTATATGCCTCCCAGACCAATTTGGGGCAAAGACATCCTCAGAGGGTGGGGACAGTGGCAGAAAGAGGAGATGGGCTGTGTTCAAAGGCATTAATATGTTTAGGATGATGGGAGGCAGGTTTTTCCACTCGGAGAAAAGGGAGTCACAAATATGGAAAAGAAGAAGACTGGAATGAATCCTGAATTATAAGTCTGAAATGGGAACTGTGTGTGAACTCATTATTTTGAATATATATGTAGAAAGACGGATTTAAAAATAAATACAGAGCCGGGCATGGTAGTGCACGCCTGTAATCCCAGCACTTGGGAGGTTGAGGCAGGAGGATCTCGAGTTCAAAGCCAGCCTCAGCAATTTAGTGAGGCCCTAAGCAACTCAGTGAGATGCTGTCTCTAATTAAAATACAAAATAGGGTTGGGGATGTGGCTCAGTGGTGGAGTGCCCCTGAGTTCAATCCCCAGTACCAAAAATAAATATATATATACATATGTGTATATATATAATTTTAAAAAAGAAATAAATACACTTGTGAAATGTGTGTGTGTGTGTGTGTGTGTGTGTGTGTGTGTGTGTGTGTGTCCTGGCTCTGTCCACACAAAGGATCTGGGAAACACGATACTTCAATAATCATGAGCATATCTAGCACCCAAATCTTAGCTTTCAAACAGCATTCTGCACTAAAACGAACCAGGACTCCTCAGAAAAATAGCTGATTCCAGAACTGGGTGGGGTAGGGAAAGAACAAGATGAGCCTGGAGCATCTTGCTATACTGGGAAGGAAGGAAGGCTTCAAAGAAGGATAGGGACATGTCAAAAGGATGCATAAGCCAGACTGGAGGGACTCCCACAGGACAAATCTGGGACATTTTGAACACAAAAATAAATAACGAAAACAATAGATTATAACTCATTGAACAAAATAGGAAGCAAGCACAAGTCCTTACTGACAAACAGTTTAAAAGTGAAAGTTAAAAAAAGAAATAGAAGATAGATTAGTGGAATGAAGGGAAGGGAGGAGAGATGGGATAGCCAAAGACAGTAGAATGGATCTGATCTAACTTTCCTACATGCATAAATGAATACACGCCACAGTGAGTCTCACCACATGCACATCTACAAGACTCTAATTTAAAAAATAGTAGGAAGATCAGTAGAGTAGGGAAGAGAACAGGGGGAGGGAGGAGGGGAGGGAAAGGGGACTGAATTAGAACACGTTATATTCCATGCTTTTATAATCATGCCAAAATGAATCTGATTGCTATGTATAACTAAAAAGAAACAACAAAAAAGTGAAAGTGTAAAGGAGAAGAACTCATTTGCAGAGTTCAAAGAATCTCCCTCCAAAATCACAAAGAGGAAAAAAGAAGCATAACTTTCCAGTGGAGAATTTCAGGAGATGCCACCTTCGGAAACAATCATGGTGAGCACCATCAGCAAGGGGACCGGCTGGATCCCACACCCTGTGATGGGACGCAATGAGAGGAGCAGCGTGGCTTCTGGCATATCCCTGCCGAAGATGCACAACTGGAATATCATAAAGAAGCACTGGATAAGCTCAAACCCAACGACGTCCTACAAATAACTGGCCTATGATCTTCAAAAGAGTCGTGAAAATAAGAAAAGACAGATCTGTTCCAGTTCTTGGTTGTTTCCTTTGCCGTGAAGAAACTGTTCAGTTTAATACCATCCCATTTATTGATTCTTGATTTTACGTCTTGTGCTGTAGGATTCTTATTGAGGAAGCCGGTTCCTAAGTCCACATGATGGAGAGTTGGGCCAACTTTTTCTTCTGGTAAGTGCAAGGTCTCTGGTCTAATGCCAGGGTCCTTGATCCACTTAGAATTGAGTTTTGTGCAGGGTGACAGGGGTTCTATTACATATGGATTTCCAGTTTTCTAAGCACCATTTGTTGAAGAGGCTATTTTTTTCTACAATGTTATGTTTATGGCAGCTTTGCCTAGGATGAGCTATCTGTATTTATGTGAATATGTCTCTGTGTCTTCTATTCAGTTCTGTTGGTTTTCATGTCTGTTTTGGTGCTAATACCAAGGTGTTTTGTTACTATAGCTCTCTCATATAATTTAAGGTCTGGTATTGTGATGTCTCCTCCTTGACTTCTCTCACTAAAGATTGCTTTGGCTATTCTGGACCTCTTATTTTTCCAAATGAATTTCATGATTGCTTTTTCTGGCTGAATGTTCTCTCTGAATTGTGGATGTTAATACAAAACAATGGAGGTTGGTGAGGGGAATAATAAAAATCCATTGGGTTAGACAAAGGGAAACAAAGGGAAGGGAGGGAGAGGGGAATAAGAAAGACAGTAGAATTAATCTGACACAACTCCACATCATGTACAACCACAAGAGTGGGATCCTAAATAGAATAAGTTATACTCTGTGTACATACAATTTGCCAAAATACATTCTACTGTCATGTATAGCTAAAAAGAACAAATTTTTTAAAAAGAAAGAAAGAAAAAGCTGAAATTGATCCTTGCTAAATGAGACTGAAAGGACATGACCACCAGGTACAGCATGATTCTAAACTGGAGACTTTTAGAAGGACTAAAAACATTTTTTGTTTTTGTTTTGCGGTGCTGGGAATTGAACCCAGGGCCTTGTGCTTGCAAGGCAGGCATTCTACCAACTGAGCTATATCCCCAGCCCTAAAAGAACATTATTGGACAATGTGTGAAAATGCATTCTACTGTCACGTATTACCAATTAGAACAAATTTAAATTTTTTTAAAAAAAGAACATTATTGGAACAACTGGTACAATTTCAATGGGTTTTGAGAATTAGATAGTAATATTGTGTAGATACTAATTTTCCAATTTCAATGGTTCCACTGTGGTTATATAACCACATTCTATGTAGAATGTCCTTGTATGTAGAAAATACCCACTTAAGCATTCAACAGCCATAGGACATCATTTAGTAACATTTCCAAAAAGTTCAGAAGGAAAAGAAGTTCTTTACATTATATTTGCAACACTTCTTTAAGTTTGTGACTATTTCAAAATAAAATTTGTTTTTTTAAATATGGTAAGTACCCAAGTTCCAGGGGAACCCTAGTGACCAACAGGCTCACCTGTCTCACAGTTTCAACCAAACTCCATTTACACTATCCAAACAGATGACAGTCTTCTTTATTTCAGTTGGAACTTGGGAACATAAAATGGCATTTTCTGGAAAATGCAGTATTCCTGAAGATGCATTGATCATACCTATCACCACCCAAGCTTGCAGTGTCTATCACAATGTATGGAAAGATAACACAGTTTGGAGCAGGCAGACCCAGATCTGAAAGTCACTTTTGCCACTTCTTACATATGTCACGTTGAGTAATGGCTTAAGCTTCCTCAGTTTTGGCTTCCTTAACTATGAAATGGAGATAATAAGATTTACTTCACAGTATTATTGAGAGAATTAAGTACAATGATGGGTGTGAACCTGCCTACCTAATGATTGGCATAAGAGCACAAGGTTTTCTGTATTATTTTTAATTGCACAATGATTGAATCTTACATAACCCAACAAGTTCCTTTGACCCTAGATAGCTAGATACATTTGCAATTTACTTACCCATTTTCATTCATTTATTTTCTGTTTATTTTGTTTGTTTTTGGTATCAGAGATCCAACTCAAGGGTGCTTAACCACTGAGCCACATCCCCTGCCTTTTTTATCTTTTATTTTGAGACAGGGTCTCACTAAATTGCATAGGTCCTCGCTAAATTACTGAAGCTGGCTTGGAACTTGCGATCCTCCTGCCTCAGCCTCCCGAGCTGCTGGGATTACAGGGGTGTACCACCTTGCTTAGGTTTCATTCACGCACACAATGTTTGACAAATAGTTATTGAGAGACTACAATACAGGGTACTAAGTTTCCAGGCAGAATGAAACCCAAGTAACATTTTTTTTATCCTAGGAAGATGTGGTAGAAGACCATTCTTTCCATACAGCTGTGCATTCTGAATTTAAATCAGTTTAATAATCCAACCAAGGGTGTGTTTGCATTTCATTCCCTCTCTGCTTGTAGCTGTTGACTCCACCCACCGCTCTGTCACATACATATTTATTTTCCAAGGAGTTCTGAAAGATGTCCAAGGTAGAGCAAGAAACAGGGAATGCAGCTGACGTCTGTCTCCCTCTGGGAATTATGTCACTCCTTGATTTAATTCCTCCTGACATTTTCTTCATTCTACTTTCTGCTCTTCATCAAAACACGTCCCCCTTGGAAAACAGACGTACTTATTGACTACCCAGGACAATCTTGGAAATTGTTGCAAATGATCATATGTAGGGTTTTTTATTTTAAAAAAAAATAGAGGGAAACAAAATGTGGAGCCCTGTTCCATAAGATCACATGAGCACAAAAGTGTTGCTTCAGACACCCAACATCCTGGGAGTTGGTCTACAAACCCCACTTAGGAAAAGTAGATGGATTTATTTTCCATTTTTAGGCCATTGGCAATTTTGTTTGCTAAAGCTTAATTGTTCCCGGATACCGAGAGGGTACAGAAGGTAACTGTTTGATTTTAATGACTCTTTTTGGCATTGATCTAACATCCTCACTGAAAAGAATTACCGAAACACAAGCATGCAAAATAGTCAGAATTTGACTTTTTCTGTAGCTTTTGTTTTGTTGTACTGAACAACAATCTTCATGGAGGTGAAATATAGATAGAACCTTTGCCACCTGTCCCCTTTTGTGAGTGGACTGGACATCATTGGGGGGGATGAGTGATCTGACTTTTGGGACGGAGCCGACTTTCCTTCCAACAGCAGCTGGGCCCTGTACCAGGCAGCCAGCGAGGGGAGAGCTGCCCTGTCCCCACCGCTCCCTGCTCTTCTTCTCCCTCTCATTCCAGCTCTCTGCAATCTTTTTTGCTTCCACTGTTTCTCCAAAAGGGTCTGGGACAAGTGTCCTAGTAGTGGGGACACCCAACTTCCAGACAACAGCACCATTTTAACTGGTAGAAATGTAGCTGAATCTGAAGAAGTACAGGACACCGGAGACACTGCTATGACATAACTGTGGTGTGACAACATCGAACCATGGAGTCAGGTCCCCTGGAGGTGAGGAGACCACCTGTGCCCTCACCCAGCCTGACCCCCTGGGTGTTCAGTCAGGACTTGTGCACCACGGGCACCCACATCCTGCCCGGCTCCAGCCCCAGGGGCCTCACCCTGGGCCTCACCAAGGTCCCTGGACATCCACTCCTCCAGGAGGCCCCTCCACCCCTGCTCCCTCTCCATTTTTTCTTTCCAGGCTCTTCTTCCTCAGCCTTCACTCTAAATGTTGCTGGAGCCCAGTCCTCCATCCTGTGAGCTCTTCTAACTCCAGCATCTCCTCCCTGGAATTGGTGACTCTCAGGAGAAATTGGGGAGAAGATGGGAGAGCAAAATGCCAGCCCTGACAGAGTAAATAAGTTCCAGAAAAGCACATCCAACATTATTATTCAATAAAAGGAAAAGATGTCTATTGTTTTTAATACAAATCATTGAAGACAAGAGCTTGGAATGACCTCCCTGGTGACACAAGGACAAGGCAGCTAATCTCATCAGAGCCAGGGCTATGTTCACCTGTGCGTGATTGGTGCTTTTAGGCTGAGAACCCCCTGTGCTCAGGACCTCCTCTCCTCTTCTTCCTCGGCTTCCATTATTCCTACACGCAGGTGACTCCCAGAGCCCCATCTCCATCCCAGATCTGCCTGTGGAGTCTGGGGTTCGCAGATGGGTGGCTTCACACCTCACGGGTCTGAAGATGAGCTCATCGTCTTGCCCACACCCACATCAGCAGCACATGGGCCTCAACACCCAGCCGGTGATGGGATGCCCTGCTTGCCCTGTTCTTCCCACATGGTGTTCACAGCTGAAACATCTCATATATTCATCTCCTCTCCGGCAGATAGGGCCCCAGCTCAGGCCCCATCCAGGGTCACTCAGGAGATAACGGTCTCCAAACAGGACTCTTTGGCCTCAAATTCTCCTTCTTGCCTATCTTCCACATGGTTGGAAAATGGCCCATTCAAAATGCAGGTCTATGCAGTCCTTCACTCCCTTGCTTAAGACACTTTGGTAGCTCCCTGTTGCTTGTAGAGTAACATTTAACGTTCTTAGAACAGCCACGAGCCTTCCAGGACAGTGAAGCTCCATTCCCCCTTCCCTGCCTCTTTCCTTCCTTCAACATCTACTTTCCAGCCACTCAGTCCTCTGCACGCTTTTTCGCACTTGCAGACCTTATACGCAATTCCCTCTGCCGAGAAGCCCCACTCCTCACCTGGCTGCACAGTCAACTCCAACACTTGGTGCAAAAGTCAACTGAATGGTACCTTCTGTGTGGAGCCTCTTCCGATTCCTTCAGGTGCAAATAATTGTTTCTTCCAAGGGTCTTCTGTTGTACATCCTACAGCTTCTTTAGGCCCTTAGCAGTTGTAATTTTAATGATTTGGTTAGTGTCTGTCTTCCCCAGTGTCTCATGATCACCTTGAACGCAGGAGCTAAAGCAGTAGAGGTTTCCACGGTTTTCCAGAATCTAAGCAGAGCCTGACACAGATCAAGGAATGAAGGAAGGAAGAACTCAAGAGACCCCACTGCCTCATAACATTGTCATTGTTCTTTCAAGTTCTCTAGGACAAACAGGGTCAGAAGGGACGGTCCAGAGTTGTCACATATTTTTATTATCTCTAATGCTACAAAACAAACCAACCAAACTTAGTAACTTTTTAAAAAAATGGCAATAATCATTTGTGATCTCTCTGTGGATGGGAAATTCAGACAAGGTACATAAGGATCACCTGGCCCTTCCTCATCCTTGACTGAAAGACTCAGAGCTGACGACTCACCTTCTCACACCTGGTTTAGCAGAAGCTGTCAGTCAAATCACCTCCATATGATTTGTCCAATGCACCAAGCTTCCTCACAACATGCTAAATGGATCTCAAGGACAAGTGTCCAAAGACTGAGAAAAAAGCAAGCGGAAACCACATTGCCTTTTACAACCTAGCCTTGGAAGTCATACAGCATCATTTCCAGCACATTCTGTTGATCAAGTCTGTTCCAGAGGTCCACCCAGGCCCATGGAGAGGGAACACAGAGCCCACCTCTTAATGAAACAGTGGTTTGTTTTGTTCTGTTTTGTTTTGTTTTGGTTTTGGGTATTGGGGATTGAACCCAAGGCCCTTTACCACTGAGCCACATCGCTAGAACTTTTTAACTTTTTTTTTTTTTTTTAAGACAGGGTCTTGCTAAGTTGCTGAACTCTGCCTTGAAATGGTAATCCCCCTGCCTCAACTTCCAGAGTCACTAGGATTGCAGGCATGTGCCACCATACTTGACTGGAAAAGTGTTAATATCACATGGTACTAAAAACATACAGGATGGCAGTCACACTGGTGAGAACACATTTGGAAAATAACTGCCACAATCTTCTTCAAGGAGCACCCACCTCTGCTGTCATATGAGCACTAGCCTTAGTCATATGGGACACTGAGACACGTCTCACAGATACCCCAAAATGGCTCCTGAAAATTATTATGTGCACCTCTGTTCTGAGTCTCAGGTGGGAGTTTCCCACGCAAATTGGCAGAGTCACACGTGCTCCGAAACATACAGCCACGGCAGGAGGACTGAGAATTGTGCAGGACCTGTTTATTGAATTCGCTTCAAAAGACAGATGACTCTGAACTATGCCCTGTAGGTGAATCAGGCCTGACCCTTGCCCTCCAGAAACAAATGAACTCAAAGCCACCTTTCCCCATCCACTATTGTCTCTGAACTGAATGTATTTCCACATTCTTTGCCCCTTGAGATGGAATATTTACTCAGTGGGCAACTGGACTCTGCAAATGCATCTTATCATTCCTGAGTCAGGGACAGAAACAATTCAGGCTTCCAAGATGAGGCCCTCTGTTTCACAAAAAAGATTTTGATAACACCACAAAAAAAGAGCTATCAGAGTATATAGATATTATAGGTCTGTTTCCTTGCATGAGAAAATATAACCTAGGAGCCAAAGCCTGCCAACAGCCTGTTTTTATAAATAAAGTTTTATTGGGATAAAGCCTTGCCCTGTTGGTTTAAGAATGGTCTATGGGGCTGGGGATATAGCTCAGTTGGTAGGGTGCTTGCCTTATAAGCACAAGGCCATGGGTTCAATCCCCAGCACCACAAAAAAAAAAAAAAAAAGAATGGTCTATGGCTTCTTTTGTGTGGCAGAATTGAGTAGCTGCAGCAGAGAACCATCCAACCTCAAACTAAAAGTATTTTCAAACTAGGCCTTTGCAGAAAAAGTTGCTGACCCTAACCAGGTGCAGAGGCACATGCCTGTGATCCCAGAGGCTTGGGAGGCTGAGGCAGGAGGATTGCAAGTTCAAGACCAGCCTTAGCAACTTAAGGAGGCCCTAAGAAACTTAGTGAGATCCTGCCTCAAAATAAAAATGATGGGGGATGTTGCTCAGTGGTTAAGTGCCCCTGAGTTCAATCCCCAATATCAAAAAAAAAAAAAAAAAAGTTGCTGACCCTGTTCTGAAGACTAGACTAACTCTGTTTATTTGCTTGCATAAACCCTAGCATCTGCCATTTATCATGTGTCACCTTTGTGCCAGGCTTTATGGTTGGAATTCCTTCATGTGTTATCTTTAAATTCCACATAGAGCCAAATGGGAAATATTACCCCTATCTTGCAGATGAGAAGAAACTAAGGTTTAAAGAAGTTAAAAAGTTTGCACAGAGTCACAACTAGTAAATGGTGAAATTTGAACCCAGATCAAAGCAGCTCTAAAGCCCATCCTTCTTTTTCATGCTTCTCAATAAAAGCATCCTGCTTCTGCCTCCTGCCTGAGAAAGAATCACTCTTCTTGCTGGAATCTAGAAGCTACTGTGTATGCTTATTAGCCTTGGGAATCTGAATTGCAATATAACCACTTTTCCCAAATAACTGATTGCGGGGGATGGAGATAATTTATCATCCCAGCAAACAGGGATCACAGAGATTCTCCAGAAGCCCTTGAACTAATGAGGATAGATGGACCACAACCACCCACAGCACGTGCCTCCAGCCAGGTGAGACCGGGACCTGGAGCTACAGACAGAAGTGCAGGAGACTCCACCACCTCCCTCAAAGCTCCTCAAGCTACAGGGGCTGTGTAGGCCATCGGGAGGATCACAGATCCTGTCACCACCGGCAGCTTCCCCCTGGACATCAGCTACTCTACAACGAAATCCTTGAAGCACTGGACAAACTTCGTGAGTCTCCAGTTGAGTTAGGACTATGCCTCTGAGCATTTAAGTCTGCAGTCTCTGGCTCCAGAGGCTTAGCCTCCTTACAGAGTGGGAAGGAGGAAATGTTTGGGGGCCCAGGGTACTGGGAACCAGAGAGAATCTGCTCAGACATGCCCTAAAAATTCTATCACAACCTTACTGGGATCCAAGTCTGAGTTCTGCTAACAAAGGGGAAGATCATTGCCCTCAGTCTACTGAGGGGTCGGGGTTGTTACTAGGGTTTTTTTGTTTACTTGTTTGTTTTTTAATTCTGTAATTCACTCCTTACATAGTTATTGAGCACTCCCTAGGTAGTAGTTTTAGGCACTGAGGATGAGGAATAAAATAAAAAAGAAAGAAAGAAAGGCAGGCTGGGTTTGTGGCTCAGTGGTAGAGCACTTGCCTAGCACGTGTGAGGCACTGGGTTCAATCCTCAGCACCACATAAAAATAAATAAATAAAGTAAAAGGTATTGTGTCCATCTACAACTAAAAAACTATTTAAAAGAAAGAAAGGCAGACTCAGTAGGGCAGTCCTATAATCCCAGCTACTCAGGAGGCTGAAGCAGGAGGATCATAAGTTCAAGATCAACCTGGGTAATTTAGTCAGTCTCTGTCTCAAAATTTTAAAAGTAAAAGGGCTGGGGATGTAGCTCAGTGACAAAGCATTTGCCTAATATGCATGAGGCCCTGGATTCAAAATCCAGTACTGAAAAAGAGAAAGGAGAGAAATTCTTGCTCACAATAATTATTGAGTACTTATTATATGTCGGGCACTGTTCTAAAATCTGTAGTAAACATTTTTAATTAATTTATTTATTAAGACATAATCTCACTGTGATACCCAAACTGGGCACAAGCTTGCAATCTTCCTGCCTCAGCCTCCCCAGTAGCTGGTCATAGGCCCAGGCCACTGTGCCTGGCCATGGCAACCATCTAAAACCCACAGCAACACTACGAGGAAGGTACCAGCATTGTCTCACTTTCCAAAAGAAGAAACCAAAGCACAAGAATGTTCATTCATACAGCAAATATATAACATTCACAAACAGCCTCTCATGGTGGTTTTCATAAGAGCTGGAATGCATACAGTTGGAGCCCTGCAATTTGAAGTAAATCTTTTTCCATATACATTTACCATGCATTTCTGATTGCTGCATCATCTCTGCTAAGAAGGCCATTGTATAGATTGTCAAGTCCCAGAAGGCATAAGTGACTGCATAGGTCACAAAGCCAGGGAGGACCTATTATGCAAGAGCAGCTCCATCAGAAGGACTAGACTTTAGAGGTACCCCAGGGCTCGATTCCAGTGTGACCCCATCTCCCACCCTGCCCTGTGTCCCCACCCCTCAGGCACCTCTCAGCAAAATTAAAAGTCTGCTCAATCAGGGAGAAGTGAACCTGAAAACCAGGCCACCAGGAGGTGCAGAGACCCAGAGCCAGCTGCTGGCTTTAAGGTCACGTGACTTCCCTTTGACATTCAGCTCAGAGCTGCCTCACCCAAATCAGTCCAGTGGGGAGGTTGAGTACTCCCCCCACCCCTGGAAGGTCACAAAGACAAAGCCATCTCCAGAGCACATTTGTCTCCTCCTTTGGAAGGTCAAGAGGTCTTCTGACTTTGAGAGCCACAGCGGGCAAGTTGCCACCCACAAGAGGAAGGAGACTTCCAAACAGTTAAAAGTCACTGGGAAGCATGAAGTGAGTGGGGAGGTGGAAAACAGGTTGGTTTGGCCCCAAAGATGATGCCTCTGAAAAGCATCTGGCCTCACTGGGTTCTTGTACTACATCTGGAAGTTTCTGAGAGGATTTCAGAATCAGTGAGGTCATTCTTCTAGGGGCCTGAGACCTGTCTCCCCATTCCAATCCTTCCATGGCTGTTTACTGGCCCTTGTTAAACAGCATTAGTCCCTGTAGTACAGAAACAAACTTAATGCTAGATGCCTCCTGAGAAGATGTTCCGTGAGTTGCATGGGTATCCCAGGGCAAGTCAATGAACCTACTGTGCAGATAAAATGGATCCATTGTGAAGACCACACTGATTCAGCTTGTGATTTTGAGAGGGGTTTGTTCAATCATTAATTTAGTTCAGAACAATGTGTTAAGCATCTAGAAAGGCCAGGCATGTTTCCAATCCCTGCTTAGTTTTTTGGGACCAAGAAGAAAGTACACAATAAACTACAATACAAGGTTCTGAGGGTTGAGACTGAATTTTGAGAAAGAAAAAAACTAATTCTCAAAGGGACCAGGGATGGGCTGATTATAAGATGTTTGTGATCTCAGCAAATTTCTTCATCTCCTTATGCCCAAGTTCCTTGTCTGTAAAATGGGGATAAAATTCATTTTTCTTAGAAGCGTGTTGTGAGGATTAAATGTTAATATACATAAAATATTTAGAGAGGCGAGTGAGGAACTGGCACCTCCTGAGGCCATTATTAGACACTCACTGTGTGCTGGATCCTGTCCTAAGTGTTTCACATGAACAACTTGCATGGTAGGGACTCTGTCCATCCAATTTTACACATGAGGAGTCAGAGCCACAGAGAAGTTAGGATAAGGCTGCAGAACTTATCGGTACTGGGGCTAGGATTTGAATCCAAGCAGACTCCTGAATCTATGTTCTTGTTTGGCATGAAAATTCTGCCTGCCATCCTGCCATGCTGAGTGGGAACTCGTCCCTGAAGACATGATGACATTGCAGCTGGACTTTGGTGACAGCTGGAGTTTGTGAGGAGCTGGGCAGGCTGGAAGTGGAGGGATATCAGTGTTTTTTGATCAAGTTTAAGGGCATTGATTTGGGAGATGGAATCCCCTATTCAGCCATTTGCTAGCAGCATAACCTCCAATAAGTAGCTAAATATTTACCTCAGTGTTCTCATGAGCGAAATGGAGACAACTATTCCTACCTGAAAAGACGATTGTGCAGATGAAATGAACTAAAAATGTAGAACTCCCAAGATGCCCTCTGATGGGCAGTCAGTGGAGCTATTTCTTCCTTGCTTCATTAATCTCCAGCTGCCTTACTTCCACTTCCTGTCACACCTTCTCCATCCTGCACCAAAGTACTCCCCACCACTCTCTTTATGCAACATAAAGTTAGTAGTGAATTTCATTTTGTCTGGTTTTATTGTCCAGCACATCCTCTCCCGGTGCCCTCTTTCCCTCTGGGACCTCTTTCACCATCATCTTTTCAGTCACCCCTTCCTGTGTCTATCTCTAAACCCTGACCTCTCTATGTCTCACCATGCACTGGTCATCTCCTCTTGTCCACTCTATGCACTCACCCCAGAAATCTGTGCATCCATACACTGACCACTCCCCAAATCTGTGTGTCCTGAGCAGATCACCCTCCTGAGCTCCTGACCCACATGCCCATCTCTGTCCTCTACTTGGACATCCCAAATAGTGCTTGTCCAAATTGGAACCGTACTTTCATCCCCAAACCTGCCCTTCATCTGGGCATCCCAATGCAGCAGTGTCCCAACCACCAACCCAGTTGCCCAAGCTAGAAACTGGGAGTTGTCCTAGAATCCTCTTTCCATTCAGCCTCTGACTGACATCAGACTAGACATCTGACTAGTCCTTCAGTCTTATCGATTCCACCTCTTTTGAAGCCTTCTCTTCTCTTCTCTCACTCCACTGACCCTGCCCACTTCAGGCTTCTCACCATGGCTTGGACATCCTGGGAATGCCTGGCTATCAGAGCTCCCTCTTTCCGTCCTGTGAACTTCTCTAATCCATTCTCTACATCAGGGATGGGCAAACTGTAAATAGCCAGGTGGCAAATATTTTAGGCTTGGTATCCACAGTGTCTGTGTCACAAGAAAACCACTCTTCCACCGTAGTGCAAAAGCAGCCTGGATAAGACGTCAATGAGTGAATGTGACTGCATTCTAAGAAAATTTTATTTAGAAAAACAAGAGCCATAGTCTGCCAACCTCTATTCTATATTGTTGCCAAAATGGTCTTTCTAACATAACTAAGGGTCTGTATTGTTCTCTGTTTAAAATCCTTCAGCAGTGTCCCAATGCTGTTAAGATAATAAAACCAAACCTTTCGTCAAGTCACAAAGCCTCTGCCATCACAAAGGCCCTTTGGCTTGTCCATTCATCACATGCATCCGGTTTCAGCTGCTTCCAACACCACAGAGCCTGGACCCATGGCAAATGTCTCCATTTCTGCACATCTTCACCTGATGATCGTGTTCTTTCTTCTTCTTCAAGCCAGCCTTCATCCTTCAAGATTCCAGCGAAGTCTCATTTCCTATTTGAAGCCTCCCCTCTCACAGATAGAAAGAAGAAACACTTATCAATGTCTGTGTTTCACTGATAAGTTAGGAGGTCATTAATGACAGACTATGCCTCATTCTCCACTTTTCTGATGGCTAAAGGAACCCTCACTTTACCCAGGAGACACAGGGAATCCACACCACAAACTCACCGTCACATGCCAAAGAAAAATCTGCACGGGAATGAAACCTGCCCATGGAGCTTGAATCTAAAACTGCTCCCTGCTTCACTTTGAAAGAAAGACTGTCATCTGTCCAGTTGCACAGCGTGGAAATAACACCACTAGTTTTCCTCTACACCCATGAGAGCCTTCAGCAATAGAGCAAGGGAAATGGAGCTCTGTGTGGACCCTCCAGGAAAAACTATATCATCTTTCTCCTTTCTCACATTTTCAAGTTTCTGGGAAAGCTGGTGAATACAGCCCAGAGGATCCAAGCATTGCTGATGCCCAACACTCTGAAGAGATTTCATGGTGTTCCCTAACTAGCTGGGTGGGTCCTCTTCAGTTGTTGGCTCATTCCTCTGGGTTCCTCTGCAAATATCCTTCCACAGGTAGCTGGTCTTTCTGCAGACAGGTGCATTGTCCTGCCTTCCCAGAAGTGCTCACAACACGATGGTCAGTGAATTCCTAGTCTCCAGGAAGACCTGTTCTCCATGGCAAATGCCTCACAGCATAGGAGTGCACACTGCCCTTTATGGTTATTGGGTGATGTGAAGAGACTTAAAAAGAAAACATGAAATTTAAATCAATCATTTTTTCTGAAGAAATAACACAAAATTGACGTGATTTTAATTCAGCAATGAGCCACATTTTTTTAATCCTTCAAGGTTTGATGGATACACAGGAAGGCAACATCCCATCCCATCTTCAGGCACTTAGGTCTTAAATCTAAGCCTTCAAGAATGTATGAGAACTGACCTTGGCCTCTGGGCCTGTGGTTCGCTACAGAATTCTTGGCTGTGGAGCCGTTCGGAATTCTAGGACTCCCCTGAGACCGTCAGGAGCTCTGCAAACAATCAAGCACTCTCCACTAATTGTTGAAGGTTTACACTGTGTCCTCTTGATTTCTATATCAAGTTCCAGATAAGACTTTCTTGTTTTTAAAAAGATAGTTCTACTTCTTATAATAAAAAATTAAAAATAAAAACATTGCCTTCAATGTTATAAGTTAAATCGATGGATCTAGAACAGACCTAGAGCTCAACTTAGAATAAATTTGTAGATTGCTAGTTCTTTCAAGAAATCATTTCAGAAGCAAATAAAAATCTGGAAATATTGGCAAGATCATTGAGCGATAATCCTTTTAATTCTCCACGCTACCCATCAGGTACCACATGCCTGGAGCCTCCAGTGCTATTTCTGTGGTCACCTCCTTGGTTATGAAATACCTGGGCACACTCATCCTGACATTGCCCTCCAACTGCCTGGTTTGTCTGTACTTTCTGCCTCCCTACTATGTGTCTTCCCATTTGAGAGTTAACACTGACAATTGGGGTATTTTGTTCGTTTGTTTGTTTGTTTGGTTGGTTGGTTGGTTGGTTGATTTTTGAATTGGGGATTGAGCCCAGAGGTGCTTTACCACTGAATTACATCCCCAGCCCTTTTCTGTTTTTATTTTAAGACAGGGTCTCACTATGTCACTGAGGGTGGCCTGGAACTTGCAATCCGCCTGCCATAGCCTCCCAAGCCACGGGGATTACAGGCTTGTGCCATCACACCAGACCCTTAGTCTCCACTCAGCCTAATCTCTCCAGAAACGACCTTGGCTTCTTGAAATACAATGCAGGCTCTCTTCCATCAGGCTGCATCTTGCATCAGATGCACCCTGGGCTGCCTTAGCTGACAGGTTCTGAGTCCACTCAGCCCCTGAAGCTCTCCACTGCAATTTAAGATAGAGAAATCCCATTCAGCATACTAGCCCATCAAAACTAGCACCAAAACATAACTCTCAAAACACTGGTACCAAGCTCCTACTAAGCAGACAGAGGGATGAAGTTACAATTACTAATTCAGCAAAGATTAACCACACATCTACTGTATGATCTCCTAGGACCTGTGCAAAACATCCAGCCTGGTGCGCACTCTGACTCTCCTTCCTCCTCGCTTCTCCAGTGCCCACTGGGGCACCAGCTGCCAAAGAATTCTTCCCCTTCCCTGATCTGTCACACATCTGTGTATTTTGTTCATTGTCCCTCCTCTTCTGGAATTGCTTTCTCTGCATTTTTCTCTTCCAGCTGCCATTTAATGACCCACATCTAATTCACAGGTGAATGTCCCGGCAGTCAGCCGGTCTTTGATAAGTCTGAATAAAGGCACAACTCAATTATCTACCCAGCTGAATTTTTCAAGCAGAATGAGTCCCCTGCCTTCTCCATTATCCAATGACCCTTTGTGTACATCTTCATCAAAACACATAGTAGTACACTGTGCTAAAATTATTGGTCTATGTGTCTCAATCCCAACTAATCAATTCTTTAAGAGTAAGGAAGGTGTTCTAGATTTGTTTGTATAGATCATGCATTTCCCTAATATCTGTAACACTTCCCTGGAATTAGTATAGATGATAGATAGATAGATAGATAGATAGATAGATAGATAGACAGATAGATAGATATTACATATATTATATTATATAGTATGCATTACATATATTATATATTATATATGTGGTTGATAGAGCAATGAACATAATAATAGAAGCTAGGAATATGACTCAGCAACAGAGTTCTTGCCTACCATGGGAGAAGTTGTGGGTTTGACCCCCAACACTAGAAAAGAAAGAATCAATGAATGAGAAGCGCATATGAAACAACATGCAGGTACAAAGAAGAGAGGATTCATGGGCTGGGCACACAGGTAGCGCACACCCATAGTCCAAGCTGCTCAGGAGACTTAGGTGGGAGGATTGCAAGTTCAGGGCCAGCCTGGATAACCTTCTGAAATCCTGTCTCAAACTATAAAAGATTTAGGGAGGTAGCAAAGAGGTAAAATGCATACACAAAACCCTAGGTTCATTCCTCAGTCCCCTTCCTGCCCTCACCCCACAAAAGAAAAGAGGATTCATTCTTACTGAGGTTATCAGAAAAAGCAACGCAGAAAAGTTGGCCTGAGGCTTGAGCTTTGAGAAATAATTAGAATATGCTTACCAGGGCTGGGGATGTAGCTCAGTGGTAGAGCACTTGATAGCGTGCAGGAGGCCCTGAGTTCAATCCAGGCACCCAAGAAAGACACCGCCTATAAAGGCAAGAGGAGAAAATATTATAGAAGAGGGAATCTCATGAGAAAGGTAAGAAAGAGTGAAAAAGTGGCAGATTTGGGGAATGGTGATGACATTGATGTGGCTGTAAGCAGAGAGGTAGGGGTGAGGACGCCAAACAATGAAAGTTTGCTGAGGATTATGGATTTTTTCCTGGGGCCACTGCCAGGAAGTGGCACAGTTGGATGTGCATTCTAGAAAGCTAAGGGTGGACTAATGATGGGTGAGAAGCTGGGGGCCAGGAGCTATTTCCAAGTTAGCTGCCCTGGTTGACCACCCATCTAGGGGATTGATGGAGGAGATCTGAACTAAGACGATTGATGTAGAGTTGGAGAGAAGGATGGGTAGATCAGTGGGCAATGACTCAAAAGATGCTCTAATTCTTTAGGAAAGAAACCCAGGTACAGAAAGAACTGAAGAAGATGTGGAATGAAAGAAGTGGGATGGCTGATCAGGTGAGGTGAATTGCCAAGGCATTCACTGGCTTTCTAGAAAACAGTGCAAACTCAGAAGTTAATGAGATGTTATTGTGATCAGAGAATCCAACCAAGAAAAGAAATTCCCTCCGCATTCTACCAGAGTCCCAAGATGGGTGGAAAACGCTGGGTTCTTGGCTGAGGGTCTTACCCAGCTGATGACTAAGAGCAACTCGTGCGTGACTAACAACGCCTGCCTAGGCGCTTCCTCACAGGCTGTAACGGGAGCCACGCCAGCAGATGTGAGTGTCGTCAGTGGTCCTGGGGGAGGAACCACTGCAGAGCTGGCTTGGAAGGACAGGTGAGACCCGCTCATGAAATGTCCTAGCTGCAGACATGCACAAGGGCTGTGCCTCTCCAGCGTCCTGGAAGTGGCTTCTGCCATTGGGAAGGTTGACCCCACGGAAGCCCCACTTTGTGCCCAGCTCCCTTTCCTTATCTATAAAGTTGACATAACATTACAAACCACTTTGAAGAGTGATCGTGACAAATTGATGAGAAAATGGATGTGAAGGTTCTTGGTAAACTAAGTTCTTGGTAAACTACTAAGGGATTAGTAGTAGTATTTTATAAACCAAGAACTTTACCTGGCGCTTGTTTCCGCATGTCTGAGACAAATGCAGTCTGTTTCTGTAGGATTTGTGCAAATCATCTGAAGTGTTAGCAATTTTTTTCCTGATGTAGAATAACCTCTCTTAAAAGGGAAGTGACACCTTGCTAATGGCCAGCACACCCACAGCCTTGAGCATAAGCTTCCCAGAGATTCCCAGAGTCAGGCAGTGACTGACCATCTGCATCCCACCTGCATCTGCAAAGGCTCTGACGGGCAGGAGACAAAGGGAACTGACCACGAGGCGAGAAGACTTGTGTGGTCTGAAAAGTTCCAAAGGACACTACCAAAGGCTTGTGATATCTGTGCATGAGCTTGAAGACTAAGGGAAAAAGGAACAGCTCGACCTTTTAGAATGTGCCCCTTCTTGTTGAAGGTCAATACCTATGGGGGATGCTGGAAAAAATGCAGGCTAGGGAAAGTTGAAGAAAACACATTTGCTTATTTATAATGATTCATCAGATTGTTTTTCCTTCTGAGCATTCATGAGTTTGCTTAGAAAACACTCTTGTTCTCATTATTCCATTTGTCCTCATGCTAAGCCATGCAGGTAGATATTCTTGTTATCGTTACTGTTCTCGCTTAAGAGCTGGAGAAACTGAAGCTTAGTGTGACGGTCAACAGCTGTTCCTTGCCACCCAATTCCCCAAGCTCAGGACGGTGTTCTGTTTTTCTTAGTGTCTAACCTACGACTACAATAGAAACTGTACATGCTTCCCAATGAAAGTATCTTGTTTATACATGTGTTCATCCTCTTTTTCAGCACTGTGACCAAAACACCTGACAAGAACGATTTCAGCAGAGGAAAAGTATATCTGGGGCTCACGGTTTCAGAGGTCTCAGTTCATAGACGGTCATTTCGTTGCTCTGAGCCCAAGATGAGACAGAGCATCATGGCAGAAGGGTGTGGAGGAGGAAAGTAGCTCAGGAAATGACCATCAGGGAGCAGAGAGAGAGCTCTGCTTACCAGGAACAAATATATACTCTTAAGGTATGCCCCCAGGGACCCACCTCCTTGGGCCACACTTTACCTGCCTACAGTTATCACCCAGTTAACCCCATCAGAGAATTAATGCACCCATTATATCAAGGCTCTCATAATTCAATCATCTCACCTCCAAAGTTTCTCACATTGTCTCACACATCAGCTTTTGGGAGACACCCTATCTAAGCCAAAGGAGTTCATGTTTATATTAATCTTACACATATGTGATGTTCCCCCAAATTAATACTGCTGAGAATAATGACAAATTTATATGTGAACTGGTTCTGCTTGAAACCCTGTGGGGCAGAGCGTGAAGAGGAGGAGAGGCAGAGCCACCACTCACGAGGGTTGCTGCTCTTGTGGGAAGAAACCAAGCAGGTGACAGTAGCTGTAGAGACTGAACCGGGCACCATGGCGAGTGAAGAGGGATATGTCCACAGTCTCCCTCCCCTGGGCCAGTGAGTCTCAAACTTCTTGAAGTAGGGTAGGGCCTGGCCTTGATATTTTAATCAGAATTCCCTAGGTAATTTAAAAAAATGAAGGCAAGAAAAAAATTCCCTAGATGATTCTGACCTTTTTTTTTTTTTTTTTTTTTTTTTTTTTGCAATGTTGGGGATCAAACCCAGGGCCTTGTGCTTGTGAGGCAGGCACTCTACCAACTGAGCTATATCCCCAGTCCCGATGATGCTGATATTGACCAAAGCATGAGAACCACTGTTCTAAGCAAACTTTTCTCAGAGTTGAAATTCAGCAGAAAATGGCTCTGAATTTTCCCTGCTTCTTCCCTGTCCTACTATAAGGCATGTGTTCCCAGGGCAGGACCTCTGTACATTAGGGACATTGCCATGTATGAATCCACAGCACTCCAGCAAGGCTACCAGTCTCTAGCTTAGCAGAGGGAGCAAGCTGGCTGGGGCACTCTGACCCCTGAAAGGACAGTGCTCTAGGAACACGCCCATGGTATCTTCCCCGAGACACGTTTTTGCTCCTCAAACAATGTCTTGTTCAATGAACTTTGACTCACTCACTACCCTGTACCAAGTGCTGGACCAGAAGCAGACACACACCTGCGACCTAACATCACCAGTGTTGTAAGAAAGAGGTGAGCCAAAGGGGCAAGACAGACGAGCTCAACCCTAACCCTCCAGGAGGAGGAAGTGACATTGGAAGAGTATGAGTGCACCAAACAGAGAAGGGGAAGCAAGTTCCCAGTAAAGAGAGTGACTGGCAATGAGGCCAGAGGGTGCCTGAGCAGGACGCAGCTGGAGGCGTAGAGACAGAACCAAGCAGAGAAGCCAGAGGCCAGGGATCAGCAGGCTTAGTCCTAAGCAACGGGAGCCTGCCCCGCTCCCCACCCTCCCTACCCTCACTCTGCTCTCTGCTTTCTCTCTCCTCTGAGAAAAGCAAAGGAGGAAGGGAAGGGGAGGCCAAGGGAGAATGGAGAGAGGAAGAGAGGAAGAGACTCATTCCAGTTCCCTTTTTTGGCTCCACCTTGAATGCTGCTGTTTGTATCTTACATGAATTTGCAAGCTAATGAATTCTGGCTTCACAAGAGACCTCAGGGCTGAATTTTCAATCCAGGAGGGTTTGGGGTCAGCTTTGGATGGTGGTTCTCACCTCTTGACCTCCAGGGCCGTCCTTCCTCAGATGTGACTTTATTTAGACTTCTGACTTCTGCTAGAACAAAATACAGAAGGAGAAAAAATGCTGTTAATTTAGGCTTACTCTAAAGCAAAGTCACATTTACTCTACATTATAGAAATCACACACCTCAGGAAAACTGCCATTGCACAATAACTTACATTAAAGACAAATAGCACATATTGGCAAATATCTATAACATATAGTGCTAATGCCTTACTATGTAAAGAGTTCTTACAAATCAATAAGAAAAACTGACAACAGAAAACTGACAGGAAAAAAAGGTTATAATCATAGTTTAGAAAAGGTATTGGAAGCCTCTCGTATTTGATTGGAGGCAGGCAGTGGAATGAGACAGACATCATTATCCTATGTACACATATGATTACACAAATGGTGTGAATCTACATCATGTACAATCATAGAAATGAAAAGTTGTATCCCATTTGTGTACAATGAATCAAAATGCAGTCTGTAAAAATAAAAATTTTTAAAAATTAAAAAATTTAAAAAAAAAAAAGAAAAGGTATTGGGAGAGTACCATTTTCATCCCCAAACAGACTTGAATGCTAGGGAAAAGTGAATGGGAACAAATTATTTGAAAGGCAATTTGACTACATTTATCAAAATGTAAAAAATTCTATTGCTTGACACAAAAATTCCACTTCCAGAAATTTGTTCCACATAAAAAATCATACATATTCACAAAGAATGTCTGATTTGAGAGATTCAAATAAGGCAATTAGCTGGGTGTGGTGGTGCAGCCTGTAATCCCAAGAGGCTGAGGCAGGAGGATCAAAGCCAGCCTCAGCAACTTAGTGAGGTCCTGAGCAACTTAGGGAGACACTGTATCAAAATATAGAGGGAAGGGAGGGGTGGGGGCGGGTGGGGGGTAAAAATAATAACAGAATGTGTGACAGATACCATTGCCCTGTGTACATGCATGAACGCACAGATGGTGTGACTCTACTTTGTGTACAGCCAGTGAAACAATAGCTGTACTCCATTTGTGTTCAATGAATCAATAAGTAAATTAAAAAAAATAAATAAATAAATTTAAAAAAAATAAAAAATAAAATAAAACATAAAAATAAAAAGAATGTGGCTCAGTGGTTAAGCACCCCTGGGTTCAATTTCTGGTACCAAAAAATAAAAAATGGGACTATTATAGCATAACTTCATATTTTTCTCACCCAGTGAACTCACTCACCTAGACTTTAATTTTCCAGAATAGCCTCTATAACTTGGAAGCTCATTCCAGTGTATTTGCTAGAACTAGAACAAATTCCATCTGGAAGGGTCTCCCTTGTCAGCTCAGGTCAGATTCAGACATAGATTCCAGCTGATGGGGAGGGAGTGTCTTCTCTCTTCCCCTCACTTCACTACCTCCCCAGGACAGGACCCAGGGAAATCGGGTGGAGCTTCACAGCTGCCTGCTGGGAGTGGTGCCACTGTCCTCTGTGATCCTGGCTCACGTGGGTTTCCCAGACATCCCACCCTTGGGCACTCCTATGGCTGCTACCCAGATGTGACAGTTTCTTCCAGCCTGCCTCTCTCTACACCATACTTGACAGCCCTTCTCTGCTTTTTCAGAAGGCACACGGGAAGTCTTTTTGGGGTGACTCTAGTCTCTATTCTGCTGACACTTTAAAGATCACAGTACCTTTGCACTTCCCTGTTGAAAGAAGTTCTCTGGCTCCCAGTAGGGCTTACCCTATACCACCTCAGGCCACACAGCCTCAGCTTCTCTGTACCAGTCTTAAGCTCCTAAATTTAGCTCCCAGAAACCGAGGTCAGGTCTCTGAGAGTTCCCTTTCAGCCTTTCTTAGTTGGTTTACCCCGACTTACCCTTCGTGGGAAATGAGGATGAAGAACACACCGTCAACACCCTCCAAATGGTATCTCTTCCCAACCTCTCCAGCCTCGTGGCACTTGTGAAAGTGGGAGCTGGGCAATGGTCCTGGCAGAAGATGCTCCACCTCCTCAGAAGGATCGGCCCAGGTGGTCTAGCACCTCATTTAGGATTGGGAGGGAGATATCCAGCACCTATTGCACCATTTCAAGGAATATGGTGCCTCAGTCAGAAACTAAGACTAAGAGTTCCATTTTAACAATCAGTCATGTGCATATCCCACATATACCATTTATACCCTTGTTAAAAAGAGGAAAAAATAGGGCTGGGGATATAGTTCAGTTGGTAGAGGGCTTACCTGTCAAGCACAAGGCCCTGGTTCAATCCCTAACACCGCAAAAAAAAAAAAACCAAATAAATAAATAAATAGATAAATTAATTAATTAAATAAATAGGAAAAACTAAACTAAATGTTTGATAAGTAAATTAATGGAATAACTGTATCGTGATCTGCACATGTCATTATAGGAAGAACTCTACACAGTATATTAAGTTTTTTGTTTGTTTTTGTTTTTTTTTTAAGCATGGAACAGAATACTGCAGCCTCCCATTAGCATGTGACTGTTGTTTTTGAGGTGCTGGGGATTGAACCCAGGGTCTTGTGCTTGCAAGGCAAGCACTCTACCAACTGAGCTACATCCCTAGCCCATGCGACTGTTTTGAATATGACGGGACCTGCACAGAAATTCTGGGGATGGAACTAAAGACTGGCAAAATTGGGAGACTGATATTCATTGTATAAGTTTTGGTACTTTTTGATTTTGTACCATGATACATTCGTTTTATGAATTTAAAGCCTATTAAAAGGTGCTATGGGTGGTGGCACACCAACAACAACTTGGGAGGCTGAGGCAGGAGGATAGCAAGTTCATGAGTTTGTTAGTGAGACTAACACTCGGTTAGTGAGACTCTGACTCAAAATAAAAAAAATCAAAAGGTTGTAGCTCAGTGGTAGAGAACCCTGGGCTCAATTACCAGTACCAATAATAATAATATAGGGTAATTAACTGCATGTTTCAAAACACCTAGTAGAGAAGATTTTAAATATTCCCAACATACAGAAAAGACAAATATTTTTTAGATAATGAATATTCCAATTACCCTGACCTGATCATTAGACATCATAGACCTGTATTGAAATATCACACTGTATCCCATAAATACGGAATATTTTGTGTTAAAAATAAAATACATATTATAAACAGAGCCACCATTTGACCCAGTTATCCCACTACTCGGTCTATACCCAAAGGACTTAAAATCAGCATAGTACAGTGACGCAGCCATATCAATGTTTATAGCACTTCGGTTCACAATAGCTAAACTATGGAACCAACCTAGGTGCCCTTCAACAGATGAATAGATAAAGAAAATATGGTGTATATACACAATGGAGTATTACTCTGTTTTAAAGAAGAATGAAATTCTGGCCTTTGCTGGTAAATGGATGGAGTTAGAGAATATCCTGCTAAGTGAAATAAGTCAAACCTAAAAAAACCAAAGCCTGCATGTTTTCTCTGATATGCAGAAGCTAATTCATAATAAGGGTTGAGGATAGGGAAGAATAGAGTTACTTTATATTAGGTAGAAGGGAGTGTAGGGAGGGGAAGGGGCATGAGGAAGGAATGATAGTTAAGTAGAACAGACATTATTACCTCATGTACATGTATGACTGCATGACCAATGTGATCCTGCAATATGTATAATCAGAAAAATGTGAGATTATACTCTATTTGTATATGATCTATCAAAATGTATAAATGCATTCTACTGTCATATACAGCAAATTAGAAAAAATAAAATTTAAAAATTAATTTTAAAAAAGTATATAGTACAACCTTTTTAATGACATCGAATCCTGGCATCTCCACCAATTCAATAGGGGTTAAGGACATCCATTGAGAAAAGGACAGTCTCCAATAAACAGTTCTGGGAGCACTGGACTCCACATGCAAAAGACCCGGAGCTAGGCTCCAACCTCTCACCATACACAAAAATCAGCTCAGGTGGGGAAGACGTAAAAGTAACATCTAAAAGGACTAGAAGAAAATATAGGGGAAATGCCTCTGGAATAGGCGAAGTTCTTTTTGCCTAAGGGGAAAAAAAGTCAAAATACATAAATGGGATGACATCAAACTAAAAAACTTCTACACAGCAAAGGAAATCATCAACAAACAAGAGAAAACCTACAAAATGGGAGAAAAATGTCAAACTTGACAAGAGGTCAATCTACACACTATATAAGGAGTTCAACAGCAAAAACAACCGAATTTAATGGGGGGGAGGGGGAACCAAGAAAGAAGCCAGGCATGGTGGCACACACCTGTAATCCTACTACTCAGGAGGCAGAGGCAGGAGGATTGCAAGTTCAGGGCCAACCTGGGCAACTTAGAAAGACCCCGTCTCAAAATGAACTTTTTTTAAAAGGGTGGGCATGTAGCTCAGTGACAGAGCACTCGCCTAGCATGCAAGAGGCCCTTGTTCAATCCCCAGTACTGACAGAGAGAGAGAGGAAGAAAGAGAGCGAGGAGGGGGAAGAAAGGGATGGGGAAAGGAGTACTGAGTTGCTGGGCACAGTGGCACATGCCTGTAATCCCAGCAGCTCGGGCAGTGGAGGCAGAAGGATCATGAGTTCAAAGTCAGCCTCAGCAAATTAGGGAGGATCTAAGAAACTTAGCAAGACCCTGTGTCTAAATAAAATATGAAAAATGGCTGGGGATGTGGCTCAGTGGTTAAGCATCCCTGGGTTCAATCCTTGGTAGGAAAAAATAATCTGTCCACAGCTTCCAGAAAAAGGTTCACAATAGCTAAGGCTAGAATCAGTGACCTCAACAGAGGAGCCAAGGGCGATGTGTGTGGCAGCCTGAGCAGCACTGTCTGAAGTCCAACTGCCTCTCACCAAGGAGCCACAGTGCTCTGCATTTATTTTATCATTTTTATGAAACCCACCTGCACCCGGATACAGCCTATGCTTTTCCATCTCAGAAACCTGATTTAAATTTTAAAGGAAGAATGGATTCATCTCTCACAGAAAATTCACATCAAACGAGCACAAAGACATGCATGTGTGAACCGGAGCGTCAGTGCATGCGTGTGCAAGGAGAGACAGCTGTCAGGTACACCAGCAACTCAGGGCATCCTCTTCAAACGTGCCCTTCCCTGTGACAGATGGACTCCTGAGGGACAGGTGTGTCCTTGGAACTGTGAGTTCCAAGTCTCTGGCTTGAATGATGGGGAAGGGACTCTTTCCAGATCCCACGGTGGCTTCACTCTCACTTTCACTGATGGAGACTCCCCTCCAGGGTGGTCTCCTGGCACACCAATGCCTCAATCGTCTTATTGACTAGTCAAGCTATTCTGAGAAACCCTTTCCCTCCCCAATTTAAATGTCTTTACTTCTTTTATTTTTAAAAAATACTATCAGCCAGGCACGGTGGCGCACGCCTGTAATCCCAGCACTTGGGACACTGAGGCAGGAGGATCGCAAGTTCAAAGTCAGCCTCAGCAACTTGGTGAGGCCCTAAGCAACTCAGTGAGACCCTGTCTCTAAATAAAATACAAAATAGGGCTGGGGATGTGGCTCAGTGGTGGAGTGCCCCTGGGTTCAATCCCCAGTACCCCCCCCAAAAAAAAAAGAATAAAAATATTATCATTGGTGCATTATAGCTGTCCATAATAGTGGAGTCCTTTATGCCATATTCCTGCATGCACATGACATAATCTGATGGATCTCATTCCCTACTACCTTCCCTTCGCCTCCTCCCTTCCCCCGATCTGCTGCTCTGAGAGATTCTTTTTAACATGACTTTGTGAATCTCTATTCTGATTTATCAAAGTTGGGTTTTGGGATTTAAATGTCAAAGGACGGACCCCATTCTGGAAAGAAAACACCAGCTGCCTAAGGAGGCAGAAGGGATTCCCGTGCACAGGCCTCCTGCCTGTGAGAAGATGCAATACGGCGTCCAAACTAAGAACACAGCCTCCCCAGACTGAATCCAGCTCACCAACGACTCACCAGAAGTTTTCTCTCTTCCAGTGTAGATAACAATAATACCCGCCATTGTGATTAGAAGGGAACGGGATCATCAATAAAGGCCTTAAAAGGTTACCTGGCATGGAGTCTGCATCCCAGAAGTGTTTGCTCCTGTTATTACCGGGCCCTAACAGAAAACCCACCTACCCACCTCTCACCATAAGATAAGTCATAGTCTCATCTCCATTTTGCCACCCAGAAAGCAGAAGCCTGGCAAGGTCAGAGAGGTAGAGAGCTGGAACTGAAACCCAGGTCTCTGCCGGCACAGCACGGTCCCTCTCCATCACCCCCATCCAAAATATCCTTCCCAGAGCCACAGTGGAACCACTTCTCTTCTCTTCTCCGAGTTGAGGTGGGGTGGGGGGAAGTCTATTTTCATCTCTGAAGCTCTCCCTGAGCAAGAAAAAGGATCAAGTCCCCTGCCCCTGGGAGGCCAGAGCCGGGGTGAGCAGCATCAGTTGCACAACAGAAGCAGCTGCCGTGGCAGATGTGTGCGTGCTGAACAGGACAGAAGTTTCATTTCCAGAGCAGAGAAGAAAACCTATCCCCAAACATCCTCTGTGACCTGACCAGAGGTGGATGGGGCAGTGGAGGCATTGGGAACTCTTCCCCTTGCTCCCAATACCTGCCCAAAATGCAGAGGCTGTTGGGCCCTGCTTACAGTGTTGGCGCCTATCACAAGGGTCCCTGATTCCTGAATATGTGAACACTACCCTCAGGACAGTCACCCACGAAACAGGAAAAGAAGAGAAAAAGAGAACCAGTGACCTAGAGATTCAAGGACCTGAAAAGAACCCTCACCATTCACCTCAGGGTATAGGGGGAAAGTTCTGGGTCTTTCCACCTGCCATCGGATTTCAAGCTGTCAGTCCTAAGAGTCTCGCTTAGGACTTCAGTTAGACTCTGACTTTAGTTTCCTGTTTTTCAATGTGGAAAACTATTCCTAGCTTGCAGGTTCACTGAGAACAGGGAAAGGCAAACTATGTAAAATGCTCCATTATTAAGGAGACTGCAAAAACCACCATTAGCCTAAGGTAATCAAGGCGAGGATGGATGTAAATGTTTCCTAAGAGATCAAGAAAGCAAAGCACTTAAGTTTTTCTATATGTAAATTAATTGCAAAGGGAAGAGAAAAAGGGAAGGAATATTTCTGAGTACCTACCCAGAAGCCAGAGGTTGCATCAGGCTCTTTTCCTACAGTGGATCTCCCGACATCCTACCTGTGTCTTTATTGCCCTCATTTTACTGATAATGATGCTCATCACCAGGAGGTTGTCAAGAACCTAGGGCCAGGTGACTACAAACACACAGCTTTTTGTTGTTGTTGTTCTAATTAGTTATACAGGACAGCAGAATGCATTTCAACTCATAGTACAGGATTGGGCACAACTTTTCATTTCTCTGGTTGTACATGATGTGGAGTCACTCCATTTGTGTGATCATACATGTACCTAGGGTAATAATGCCCATCTCATTCCACCATCTTTCCCACCCCCATTCTCGCCCCCCTTACTCCCTTCTGCCCCATCCAAAGTCCTCAAAAACCATCTTGGTTTGCCTCCTGTCTCCAGGCAAGGCTTATTTGACACCCCACACCTGTGGAGCTGTTTTCTCAGTGTCTCCCCAAAGCCTCTTCCAACTGTAACAGCATGGTTATAGATCCTACTGTCTCTCAGGGGCTTCTGCAATTCGGATCAGAACCTCGGATTCCAGGATTTATTTGAGGTTCTTCTCTTATCCCTCATCGGTTTTCCGTTATTGGCTCCTATGTAAACACCAGCCATTCTCAAAGTCCCCTTGAACCAAGGAGAGGCAGAAGGTGGAATTCTGTGAACAGGTCGGGGAAGAGAGACAGGTAGACAAAGAAAAAGAAAAATAACAACAGAATCTCTGCCTATTCAGTGTTTCCAGATGTCAGCCCTGTGAGGTGCCAACTTTGCATGCAGCATCTCCACTCATCTGCATAACTCAGGCTGGTTTATACACGAAGGGACTGAAGATCAGACAAATGGTAGGGCAGGGACTGAGACTCACATCTGTCTGAGGCTTCCCAACCTACGCCCTGACTCCTGGTTGGAAGTTGAATGGACTCAAAGACAGTAAAGGCATTTCCGAGGGCACCCTCCCGGGTGGCAAGCCAGCTGCTTGAGCAAAGCCCACAGTGCCACCTCCCACATGCATGCCAGAATAGCAGCAAATCTGCTGACGGAACTTCTCCACAGCCATCCCCTGACATCTTAGTGGAAAGCTGTCCCCTCAAGGACTCCCAACTACACATCATATTGTTACCGAAACTCGGTCCTTGTCCTCGATGCCAATCTAAATAATAAGGACATGGTTTTGAGGAAAAGAGAAAAGAAGATTTATTGCTTTGCTAGCAAAGGAGAAACTCAGGGGACTCCTGTCCTGGAGGCTGTGCCCATCAGGGGAAGAAGGGGTTCTTAAAGAGGTGATTCAGAAGAATCCTGTTTTCCTGAGATTAGGGAGGAGAGATTGGGAAGAAGATCAGGGAGGAGAGGCTCAGGGAGAAGAAGGTTGAGGATCAGGTCGGGAAGAAGGAAAACACGTGTCAGTTGTAGAGAATCAAGGGCTCTATTCAAAGCACAGGTGGACCATGGTGAGAATATAACTGCTCAAGAGACCAGGGGAATGGATGCCCATCTGGGTGTTTACCAGCCTTCCCCTTGCCAAGTCTTCCCACCTGTCCCCTAAGAATCACTCCAGACTCCCAGGTCCATCTCTGACCACTTTCCAGCAAGCTTAACAGGCAACAGTGAAGGCTCCTGCTCTGGGCCTGCTCCTGGCCAGACTGTATCTTATCTCACTTCATTTTACAGTTGTCCTCTTATTTTATTGTTGTTTTTTGTACCAGGAATTGAACCCAGGGGCACTTAGCCACCGAGCCACATCCCCAGTCTTTACTTTTTATTTTGGGACAGGTTCTATGTTTCTCAGGGCCTTGCTAAGTTACTGAGGCTGGCTTTGAATTTACCATCCTCCCGCCTCAGCCTCCCAAGCTGCTGGGACCTTATAGGTGTGGGCCACCATTTCAGCTACAATTGTCCTTGAAGGAAAGTCTCAAGACTCATGTTCTCCACAGGCAGTAACTGTGACTCAGAGAAGTTCAGTAACTTAGTCAAAGAGCTAGTAAAGAATAAGGATAGAATTGAATGGAGGTGTCTCCATCACAGGGTATCACCTCACATCACAACCTGTTTGTAAAGCATTTTGCACATAAAAGACACACTCAATAAATAAATCCCTGAAGCCAATGAAAATAAGAAGTAGTGGGGAAAAGAGGAAATGGGTTTAAAAGGTATATCGACCTAATGGAATACTAGTCGACCATGAAAATTGATGTTGAAGAGTAGGTCCTGATGTGGAAAGGTGTTCTTGATATTGATCAAATAAGGCAAGGGACAAAAGAGTATGTACATGTAATCCTATTGTGCAGCCACATAGGTGTGTATACACACACATACACACATATGCACACTTTCCACAGAAAAATGCCAAGGGCAGACATATCTTTGTGATAAAATTGAAGGGGTTTTTGCATTATTTATGTACATGTGCAATTTCTAAAGTTTCATAGTGACTATGATCTGCCTGTCCTTGGAAGGTCACACCTGAACACCACTGGAGGAATCACATGGAGGGAGGGACAATAAGCCTAACAGGTTAGGGGTTTTGTTTTGTTTTGTTTTGTTTTTAATGTCCTGAGGCAACGTAAGTGTTTCTTAGTCTTTTTTACCACCAATCTGGAAGAGTATTAACCAAGAGTGGAGTCCAATGACTGAAATGTGCAAGGAGTTAGGACTTCCCAAAGTCAGGACTTTGGGAGACCGAAATAGGATTTGTTCAACGTCACTCCAGTCTGTTTCTGTTGGATGCTCCCCGGGCCTGCTTATTTTTGGTGACTATGTTTTCTTGATGAGCTGTTAATGTGGGGGACAGCAGAGAAATCGGCCACCAAAGCTCTGTGAGGTTTTATCATCATGGTGTCACTCCTGTGAAGGGCTCTGGGGTCCAGAGGTATACAGTTGTCTCAGTCCCCAGGCTGAATTGAAACAGGCAAATTCACTGAGTGTAAGGGACTCCCTGAGGCTGCACAGTTGACCCTGCTGGACTTCCAGCCAGGCTCTTGGTCACCAACAGACATACCTGCAAAGGTCTCTGGCTAAGTTTATTAAGTGCTCCCCTTGGTGACTTCTCTGAACCCCACACTGGCCTCAGGGAAGCAGAAGACCACAGTAATGGTCTCACGAATGCCCTCCCTAGACTCTGCTCTTACCTCTCCTGGCTTCGATGTCCTCCCTGTGAGTGGGGGTAACACTGGGCTGCCCCACCAACTGTGCTAACCTTTAGGCTTCCCTCTCGGCAACCTGACAGCTGCAGGTTCAAATACATGGTAGCAGTGCTTAGGTGAGCTGGTTTGCATCCTGACTGGCTAAGGCAGGACATCCCATTGGAGTTCTTATTAACTATGTCTTTGACAAGCTTCAGGTTGCAGTCACAGGTGGAAGTGTTGTGGCTTATCCCAGAGTTAAGGGACAACTTGCACACAGAAACAAATTTGGAGATATTCGTATGTATGTATCTTCTACCTCCTTGTTAAACTCGAAAAAGCATAATTAGAAAAACTAGGGCTGGGGTTGTGGCTCAGTGGGGTAGAGCACTTGCCTAGCACATGTAAGGCACTAGGTTCAATTCTCAGCACCACATAAAAAAGTAAATAAATAAAGATATTGTGTCCATCTGCAACTAAAAAATATATATATGTGTGTGTGTCTGCATATATATATAAAAGGGGACTGCTGATATAGCTCAGTTGGTAGAGTACTTGCCTCGCATGCACAAGTCCCTGAGTTCAATCCCCAGCACAACCAAAAAGAAAAAGAAAAACTATATGGTTAGAAAACAGATAAACTCAACTTTTGTATCCAGACTTCCTCGGCCAACATGGAGAGCCGGTCCCATGGGGGCACCTACTTTGGCACCATATTCTGCATGGTGGAGATACAATTCAGCCACTCATGAGACATAAAAGAAAAGCAAAGGCAGAAGGTAAGCACCTGTCACACTCTGTCAAACCCCCTCTCCACACAGACCCTCTGATCATGCTCAGGTGCCATCATCTGAGACCAGGAAGGTCAGAGGTGTGTCAGGCACGTGCCGCCTCAGCCCTCCCTCAGGTCAACTCATGAAACAGCAGCCGGCTTTGACCAAAGTCGGAGCCCTGCCTTGGAGCCCACCGCGAGGAGGAGGCTGAGGGATGGAGTGAAATCATGACCCAAAATACAGCAGTTTTTAAGGAACAGTCAGGCAGGGTGGGGGCTGGGAGATGGGCTGGTCAGGAAATGCCAGTTTAAAGTTAGCTCTGACCTATTAATCAGCTGTGGGGACAATGATGCAGGAGGGCGGGAAGGCCGGACATGTGCTCGCGCCAGATTTACGGGCCCAGAACAAAGGGTGGCCTGCTCGTTTAGAGAGTCTCTTTCCCTTTTCCTCTGACAAAATGAGGACATTGTTTAAAAAGCCAAAAAGAACACATATTCTAAAGACTGAGGTCATTTCCAAAGCTGCCACAGGTCCTTTTGGGGATCCGTACGTACATAGAGGTGAGGGAGACTGAGACTGCTCTCCTGTGCTCTCCAAAGACCTGGGGCCACCTGCCTGAGAACCAATCTGAGGTGCTCACCTGAGTCACTCAAAATCCAGAAGGCTTTGGAGAGGCCTCCTTGGGTATCTCAGCCTCCTCCCATGCATGGCAGGCTTCTCTGGGAGGGTCTTCTTGAGGGTGGGCGACCTACACTGTTGATCTGTTTCCTCCTCAGCCAGGGGAGGCTTGTCTCAGTAACCAGCCTCGTTTCATCCATCTGGGACAAAGAGGGAAGGGGGGAGTAGGAAGGAAAGAGAGGAGAAAGTGCCCAAGCAGTAACTGGGTTATACAAGCCAACCTGAGGAGGCAGATGCTGATTCCCATGCTCAGAGCCTCGTGGAGTCTGGGAACCCACTGGCTGTGTCTTCACAGCCTCTCCCTCTGCAGGGCTGCCCCATCAATCAAGTGCTGACTGCCTTAGACCTGGAACTTTCAGAAGGGTCCCTGGACCTGTCTTGCTCTCTTGCAATCCAACACTGACACAGCCACCAGTAGGATCTTTCTAACCTCCACGACTGGCCATCTCCTTTCTGGCTCAAAAATTTCCCATCGCTCTCCGTTGTCTGCAGAAAAGACAAGGCAGAAACCTCAGCTTGGCCCCAGGGTCCTTTGGATCATGGTACACCTGCCTTTCCAGCTTATCTCCCATTTCTTTCCAGCTCCCAGCATGTCCTTTAGCCTCACAGAATTATTCTCTGTTCCCTGAATGTGACATGCCTCTTCTGGAAAAATTCTGGCCATTCTTTAAGACCTACACTTCAATATGACCTCCTCTGTGAAGGCAGACTCCCTTGTGTTGATAACCAAACCATGTGCTGACCAGGATCACATAATAATATTATTATTAAAATATATAATTATATACACACATAATTATATTAATAATAATGTAACATTTATCAATATACTACTTAATTGGGGGGTTACTTGAAGGCATCAATGCCAGTGAATCACTGACTTCCTAAATAACTGAAAGAATGAAGGAAGGAAGGATGATGAACTACTAGAAAGGCTACTCTTTGGGTGTATGGAGGCACATGTGACCATTTTTTGTAGGATCTCTATATTAATAAGCAATTTGAGTCACTGAATATTAGTGTCTCAGCCCATTCCAATATTTTAATTCTACTACAAAAGAAAATACTCGCAGGCTGACAGAAAAGATCCTCTGACCAGGTAGCTCCTTCGGAATTGGGACCTGGTGGTGGATCCCTAGAAAAGTTTACAGAGATGAGTGGTGGAGCTCCCCTGGGACATCTGGTCAACCCATGTACCAAGAAGAGGATTGAAGAGCCCGACAGGAGGGAAATCGGGGACCTCAGCTGACACAGTCCACATCAGGCCAGAACACCCTGTCTGAATAGCACTGCTGGCCCTAACCAACCTGGATCACCAGGGACCTAGAAAAGTCGAGGTCAGCATTCTAAACTGCAGCCCTGCCTGAGGCCCAGCACCTGGGGCAGACTCCCCATGTGCCTAAGTGGTGCCTGGATGGTACTGCTCTTGAGTAACCATGTGATTGTGCATTTCATCATTCAACATTTTCTGCCGATGCACTATGCAAGTACTTTGTTAGGAGCTGAAGTTACATGCCATTGTTTTTGTTTTTTTTGTTTTGTTTTGTTGTGGTATGGGGGATGGAACCCAGGAGTGCTTAACCAATGAGCCACATCCCCAGCCCTTTTCTTTTGTTATTATTTTTTATTTTGAGACAGGGTCTCCCTAAGTTGCTTAGGACCTTGTTAAATTGCTAAGGTTGGCTTTGAACTTGCCATCCTTCTGCTTCAGCCTCCTGAGCCACTGGGGTCACAGGCATGAGCCCACACACTCCCAGCTTACCCATTGTTATTTATCGCTGTGAGTTAGCACATTATCTCTGCCAGGCAGAGAACCTAATAACAACACACCGCGACCTGCAGAGTATGGCAGTGTGACTATCATTTGGCTGATCAGGAAACTGAGCCAGAGAGGAGCTGTCAGATATTCCATGAAGTCCCAACCATGGGCTGTACTCCTGGGTGTGGTTAGCAAAGCAGCAGGGGTTCCTGAGAGAGAGAGAGAGAGAGAGAGAGAGAGAGAGAGAGAGAGAGCACCAGCAAGCGCAGCCCATTGATCTCACTTCCAAAAATAAACCAGAACGTGAGGCGAGAAAGAGCACGATGACTTGGAGCCTATTCTGAGGCTCAACGGATGATGGAAATAATGATTAAAATGCATGCAAATGTTCTTATACTGGGCTTTCAGAAACAGCAGCCACAGAGCCAGCTGGGCAAGCCCCTTGGAGTAGAGCAATGACATGTGCAGTGACCTGAGTGTCAAAAAGGACACTGGCAGCTACGTCTCTCACTGAGACCACTTCCCCTCTGCAGACCAGGGATCAGCACCCTCGTGGGTTGTGAAATTCAGATGATATGAAAGGTCAAGAAGAACCTTTGGTACCTAAAGCACCACCCCAGGTTGCTCCCTGTTAACAAAGAGGCAGAGGACCTATTCTGTGGAGCTATCCTGTGGCTTCTTTGCCTCATCAAAAGTGAGGGTCTCATGGGCTGGGGATATAGCTCAGTCAGTAGAGTGCCTACCTCGCAAGCACAAGGCCCTGGGTTCAATCCCCAGCATGCAAAAAAGTGAGGGTCTACAGTGTGGGTTCATCAAGGGAGAAACAGATTGCTGCTCAGGCTGACTCTAAAGCCCTCTAGTCCGCAGCTCCATGCTAGCCTCAGTTCTGCTTCTGTGTGCACCTTGCACGGGCATGTGCAAATGCACACACCCCCAAAGCATGATCCCTGAACAGCAAGTCATGGTTCTCAGCCTGGGGCAATTTTATCTGCCACGGTATCATTTGGCAATGTCCACAGACATCTTAGTGGCCCCACCTTAGGGGGGAAAGGGTGACTTGTTGGTTACATCAGTGGGGAGAGGACAGAAAGACAGAGATGCTGCTAACACCCTGCAATGCCCAGGACAGCCCCCACCACAGGGAACCTTCCAGCGGGAAATGTCCTGGCGTACTGGTCAAGAAACTGCTCCAAGCCTTGGTGGATGCTAGTCCTTCCTTTGAGAGTACGCCCTTTCTTTCCTCTTCTGTTCTGCTCAAGCTCTACCTCTCCAGAGAGACTGGAGAGACACTTCACATTCAGTCAACATAACCTTTTAATAATTTGTTCACAGCGAACAGAATGGTTAAACACTCGCACCCTCGGAGCAAGCCATTCCACTGCTCTCAGAGTCCCCACGTCTGAACAGGAGGATGTTTACCATGGCCCTGTTCGTGATAAGAAAAGACTAAACAGAATCTAACTGATCCCTTTAGGGGGATCAGTAGCTTGAAATTACAAAGCTTTTCTGCAAAGCAATTATCTGCAGCTCTTAAAAGGAATGAGGTCATCAGCAAAGGAGCTGATAAGGGAAGGTCACTGAGAAACAGTGGTAAACTAAAAAGTGATGTTCGGGACAGGCTTATTAACATCTCTCATTTGGCAAATAAGAAATGTCCATAAATATATTCATGTGCCAGGCGCAGTGGCACACGCCTGTAATCCCAGCACTTGGGAGGCTGAGGCAGGAGGATCGCGAGTTCAAAGCCAGCCTCAGCAACTTAGCAAGGCCCTAAGCAACTCAGTGAGACCCTGTCTCTAAATAAAATACAAAATAGGCTGGGGATGTGGCTCAGTGGTCGAGTGCCCCTGGGTTCAACCCCCAGTGCCAAAAAAAAATAAAAAATAAAAAATAAATTAAAAAAA
>JAJEJO010002328.1:0-34449 GCA_020662805.1 Glaucomys volans
TCTGCCCTGGTGGATGTGGGAATTCTTCTTCTCCAGCTGGATTGGGAGGGAATCAAGCAGGATGATCCCTCAGCTCCAGAGAAACCCCTGAACACCACATTCTTTGATGTGCAGGTCTTTGGAGACTAGTTTCAGTGTTTTGTTTTGTTTTGTTTGTTTGGTACTTGGGATGGAACTCAGGGGCCCTAGCCACTGAGCCACATCCCCCACCCTTCTTCTGTATTCTTTATTTAGAGATGATCTCACTGAGTTTCTTAGCACCTCATTGTTGCTGAGACTGACTTTGAACTCATGATCCTCCTGTCTCAGCCTCCTGAGATGCTGGGATTACTGGCATGCACTACAATGCCTGGCTCATTTCAGTGTTTTAGTGGGAATGGGTTTGACCATGATGTGACCTCAGCATAGCAGCCTGGAGACTGCAGTGCATCTGTCCATCTTTATTATAGTGATATGTGATAGACATTCTGCCTTACAATTAGCATACTGATGGTCGTTTTAACATTTTTTTCAACCTGGGGAATAAACCAAGGGAAATCTTTCATGAGCTATGACCCAACCCTTTTCATTTTTTATTTTGAGACAGGCTCTCACTAAGTTACTTAGGGCTTTCTCAATTTGCTCAGGCTCTCCTCAAATTCACAATCCTTCTCCGTCAGCTGCATGGTATTCTGGGACTACAAGCATATACCTGACCATTCTGGTGGTTCTCATGATGCTTCTGATTACCACCTGTAGAGCTATGTTGACTGACGTGGTGCACACCAGCCACAAGTGGCTTCATTCATTTAGATTGAAGCTAAATTTTCAATTTAATACTTCAGTTACTCTTGCTACATTTCCAGGGATCAACACACAAAGATGGCTTGTGGCTATTATCCTGGAATTTGGACATGCACTTTGTCATCATGGCAGAGCTTTCTGTTGGTCAAAACTGGAGTTGGTGTGCTCATTCATGGCGCTTTATCTGAAAGCAGAGAACTCTTTGGCTACTGGTGCACATACAACTGTGAGGCCTCAGCTCCTTCCCCAGCTGGTGCAGCTGCTATGGTCTAGAGTTGGCTCTGGAGACTACTGGAATGGCTGAAATTAGGCTGTACCCACAGACAGAGACCAGCATTCCTGGGTTCCACCCATCACTGCCGTTATAGCCTGCATTCCTCAGGAGTCTTCCTAAAACCAACCCTGGCCATATGACATGGATCGCACTGTCCAGCACTTGACTGTCCTGAGGCTAAAGTATTTTCCTGAAGGTGGAGTTGCCTGTTAGTGTTTCTTTCCTCAACTACATCTCTGGAAAACATGACAGATCACTGTTTTCTCAATAGACTCTAACTGGAGATGGGTACCATAGCACCACCTAAATAAGGAACAATGAGGGGACTCACAGTGACATGCAATGATGCAGAACAACCAAGAGGAGCCAGACAAAATCACCTTGAGTACAGAGGCCTGTTCTTTGAGATGTAGGGGATTGAGTCATAGTGTCCCTCACCTACATGGAGTCCCACAGAATTGAATGGGAAACCTGGTGTGAGCAGGGAAATGTGTGTTTAGGTGGTGAGAGACAAGCTGAAGACAAACTCTCAGTGTGGTGATGCTCTGAGCCTGGAATGCTGCCATTACCCTTACCATGATCTCTCTGAGTACTCAGTGCCCTGGCTTAGGTGTTGATTGTGTCCCCCAGACTCATCTGTTGATGTCCCACAAACATGGGTGTATGCGTATGTGTATGTTCTATGAGAAGTAATGGGGGTTGCATCAGGTCATCAAGGTGGGACTAACCCCATAAACTTGTGTCCTTCTAAGCAGAGGCCCAAGGGCACTGTCTCCATCCCTCTCCCAGGCATCAAGGAGAAACCTGCAGGGCACAGCAAGAGGGAACCTCTAGGAAGAGATCTTGAAACAGAAGTGGATGCCTGCTACACCTTGAACTTGGACCTTTAGCGTCCAGAATACAGAGATGCTTCATTTCTATTGTTCACATCCCAACCTAGGGTGTTTGGTTCATTATGACGGTTGTAGAAGTCTGATCTACATCCCATCCCTCCCTGAGCAGGATTAACCTCAGAGACCTTGTGGACCTTGACCTCCTGGCTTCTCCTAATGCTGCCCTGACTCTAGTGGGGACAGGTGTGGCATTAGGACTGCTCTGGCCACAGTGTTTCCTTGCACATGAAGGTCTTCACCTGTTTGGCTTTCTGTTCAATAGGAAAGCATCTTAATAACCTGCCTTTTTTAGTGTTCATATTTGGGGGTGTTCATGCTTGTTCTCACACTGACAAGCCAGTGAGAACCTTTTGTGGATCCTGTCTCCAGGCTCCCTCCCTGTGTCCCAGGGGAATGTGTTATTTTCATCTCCAGATCCATGCAATTCATCAAGGTGCCAGCAGAGAGGAGTCCTGGCATTGAGCTCCTACTTCCCTTAGACATCAGACCCACCTAGAAGGGCTGTGGTGTAGGGACACAGGTCATTCTGACCACCAGAGGCTGGCTACCAGAGACTTTCCTTCAAGTCACATGAAAATCCTGTTATCACCATTGAAGCATGAATTTCCCCCCAAATGCTGTTTCAGCCCAGAGGCTGAAGAGTGTCTGGGGACATCTCTGGGAGTAAGTTGGGGGCAGCTCTGGTCACACCCTTTTTTCCCTTCCCATCAATTCTCTCTTGATCCTGGGCTCCTCCAGAGTTTTCCTTCTGCATTTCTGCTTGGGGTTTCTCTGTCCTGTCCTTTCCAACATTTAATTCACATCTGTCATTCCTTCACACATGGCTGTCCTTATATGGGTCACAACCCTTGTTCTCTTGCACATTCTGGCCCTTGGCCTGCCTCCTGACTCCACTACTTGGCTTGTCATGGGCGAGTCAGAGATGGTGCATGGTGGTCTTTTGAGACCAGAAAGGAAAGTAGCAGATGTTCAGAAGCCGTATATGTGGCCAACATTGTCCATTGTGAGCAAAGTCCCTGCAGGCATGTCTGCTGTGAAGCTGCCAGTGGCACCCATGTCTGTCCACTCCAAGAAATGGCCACCAACATTTGTGCAAGAGCTTGTCCTGAAGCCATGAAGTCACTGAGCCAACTGTTCTGCCCTGTCTGGTGGAACCCATAAGGGAAAAGCTGCCCAAGTCCAGCTCTGGACACAGGATTTCTGTCCCTTTTGGGGCCCAGAACCACTACCCAACTCTGATACCAGTGTGCAAATACAGATCCTCACTACACCCTGTGTCCTGAGCAATGTAAAGGTCACTGTTCCAAGAAGCAGGAGCACAGGGGCAGGTCTTCCTTTAGCATCTTAGTACTCCATTCTTGGGTGTCCAGAAGGAGTCAAGGGTTGTGGAACAGATGTCGAATGTAAATGCCCCAGCTCACCGTAACTATGTTATGGTCAGGCAGACCTGCTGGCACAGGACTGTAACCCCAAGTGCTTGGGAGAGTGAAGGAGGAAAATTGCAGGTCTGGAAAGTTTAGGCAACTTAGAGGAACAGTATCACAGCACAGAAAGCGAATGACTTGGGATGTAGGGCAGGGCTTACCTAGCATGTGTGAGGTCCTGATTAGATCACCAGGATTCTTGAAAAGAAGCCATTAAAATCATGAATTACTTCAATGAGCAAGTAATGTTCACACCTACACAAATACTCACAATATCAATGCCCATTATACACAGATAAAGGAATGTAAATTATATCATAAAGAGTAAAAATATGACTTATGATACTCCTTTTATTTCTAAACAAATTGGACTCTGACTGAGAGGAGGCTCTGGTGGGTATTTGCTGACTCTCCTCTCAGACTCAGCAGGGTCTCTGCCCCCAGGACAGTGAGATCAGCACTGAGTGCAGCTGCCCCATAGAGTCAGGCCCAGGGCTGATTCCTGGTCTCTGAACATCCCCTGGCCATGGCATCTCTGCCAGACTCAACCCCTAGGGTGTGGAGCTCTTCTTTCCCTGGCTCTCCTTCCAGGCAGCTTGAGGGCAGGGCTTCCTCCTCCCTAGGTCTTCAATCCCATTGCCAGGGAAGCCATGTCCTCATAGTCCAGGGCCGGTGCCTGCAGTGCTTGGGCAGCACCAGCCTGAAGTCAGCCTGAGCCCATCCTGAACCCAGCCTCAGCCCTGGCTCCAGTCTCTCCATCTACTTCATTAGCAAAGTGTTATCCTTGATCTAAAGCACAGGGCACATTTCCCCAAAGTTCACTCAGATTGTCACCTTGGTAAGTAGAAATTAGACTTGTATATATTCTTGAACCCTCAAAGATAAAGATTTCATTGTAGTCTCTCTTCCCTAACAAACTCAATAGCACAGTGAAATTTAAAATACAGTAACTCTTATAAAACCCTGCTTCAACCTTTGGTTTAGTGATAACTACCTCTGTCCTGTTGTTAGTGATGAGGACAGGTGAGACCTCCCAGACCAGGGCAGGAGGAAGGATCAGGGAAAACAGTTGATCATTTCAGAAATGATATACAAGTGAGGGAGGGACATGTTGGGGCCATGATATGGTGGCAGAGAAATTGTATAGCATGCACAAGGCCCTGGTTTCAGTCATCAGTACCAAAAGGGGGAAATACAGAAATAGAAAAAAGAAAAGAAATAATGAAAGAAAGAAAAGAGAATGAAAAGGTTTGTAGAAATTAACTGGAAAGTTTTTGATGCCTAAAAGAACAGTGAGGGTGAAGAACTTTTCCCTGCTTTGTTCCTGGAAAAGTTACAAGAGGACATGCTGGAGGTCATGATGTTAAGAGACACTGCAGCCCTCTTGAGGTCATGAGGCATTAAGACCAAGACTGAAAAGCTCCTGTGGTAATACTGGCAAAGCAGAAAAATATAGATTCTGGGTCTTTGCTGTTTTTACTAAGATGCTGTCCGAGCCCTATATTCTCCAAACTTGAACATCTAAAGTACTTTCCACATGCTTATAAGTTATTCTTTCTTCTCCAAAAAGACAGTTAAGAGGAAGAGCCTGGCTGGGCTTAACTGGCTGGCTTGGAGAGGATGGACACCTTCATGTGTGAGTGTGATCTGTGGGACACTGAGGCGTGGAGGGCTGGATCCAGTGGGTCCCTCCTCCCCTGCATCTTAGCCATACTACTCCAAAATCTGGAAAACTCAATCCACCTCCGTGATTTTATATGTCATCTTCTGTTCCTGTCTTCCTTTCTCTTTTCCATCCTACCATGAGATATCCCCCTTGGTTTAGTAGTCCTTCCTCTTCCTTCAAGGGTCAGTGACATAGAACTGTGCTTAAGAAACACAAGGACTGCATGTCCTGAACCATGAAGTACTTCCAAATCACCACTTACAGCACAGAGGACTCACTGTGTCCTATGCTCCCAGGAAAATCTGTCTCCCCCCTCAGACCCCAAGCCAATCTGAGCTGCCTGGGTCTAACATCAGACACCAGAATATATTCAGCCTGTTCAAACGCTCTGAGAGGAGCCAGCCATGAATCTGTGCCAGTCAGGACCAGCCTTGCTGATTTGCATGTGCCCAAAACAGAGCCCAGTGCCCTGAGGACTCCTTAATAGGCTGCCCATGCCCTGTGCAGGAGTCAGCCCATCAGGACACAGAATGGACATGAGGGCCCCCACTAAGTTCCTGGGGCTACTGCTGCTCTGCCTCCCAGGTAAGGATTTTCTTAGTTCAAGAGAATCAGTGACTTTCTCTACATTCTAATTGTATCTAATTGTGTAGATATTTGTGTATTTTTGTTGTTTCTGATGGTATGTTCCGGAAGGGACATTCAGATGACCCAGTTACCATTCCCCTGTTGGCAACTAGAGGAGACATGTCACCATTAACTGCAGGGAAAGTCAGAGCATTAGCAATACTTTACACTGGTTTCAGAAGAAACCCAGGCAAGCTCCTAAACTCCTCATCAATTATGCAACCAATATACAATCTGGGGTTCCATTAAGGATCAGTGGCAGTGGACCAGGGACAGATTTCACTGTCACCATCAGCAGCCTGCAGCCTGAGGTTGTTGCCATGTCTTACTGTCCACAGCATAGCACTTGCCTCCCCGGTGATACAGTCCACGGCGTAAGTCTCCCAGGGAGGCAGAAGTGTGAGGCTGGGTGCTGCACTGCTCCTCCTGCTGCCTCCACCTGCTGAGAGCACTTCTAGGAGGAGCCAGGATCAGAATTTCAGAGGTAGGATTTTCTAGAAGGGTAGAGGGATGATCCTCTGCACCACAATCCCTTTAATCCTCCTCAAACACAGCATCACAGACATGACAGTGTTTCTTTTGATTTAATCCAGAACAGACCTCGTTACCTCTGTGTAGGTCTGGGAAGAATCTATGGTATATTTTGTATAGTGTATCTTTTTTTAATTGTTTTATTTATTCCAATTTTTTTGTATATGACAGTAGAATACATTTATACATTTTGATAGATCATACACATATGTAATGCAATCTCTCATTTTTCTGATTATATATATTGTAAGGTCATATCAGTCATGGAGAAGTACATGTACATGAGGTAATAATATCCATTTTGCTTACTATCATTCCTACCACCATACCCTTTCCCCTCACTTCACTCCCTCCCATCTACCTAATATAATGTAACTCTATATTGTGTATCTTAATTGGATGAAGAGAAACTTGGAACATTAGGACAACATACCCTGCGTGTGTCTGTGAGGTTATTTCAGAAAAAAATTCATTGATATTCAGGGAATGGGGTGAGCACCATCCCTGAATCTCAGTGCAACTGCTTCATTTTCTGAGTCCCAGGTGAATATAGGAGTGAAAGGAACACACAAACTTTGTCTTCAATCAATCTCTTCATCACTAGAAGATGGGCTCCTTCTTACATGAATCTTGGCCATTGCCCCTTTGTCTTTAGGCCTTTGGACCTGGACTTGTACCTGCTGCCCTCTCTGGGGCTCAAGGGTCTGTGGAGATCGACTGTGGACACATGCTCTCGCTTAACCTCATCTGTCCCTCTGACTTCTAGTACTGAGGTGCATCTCCCTTCCCTGACCTCCAGCCTGAAGACTCTCATCAGAGAGGAAAGTTTTACAAGACAGAATAGGATGGCCTAAGAAGGAAGGACGAAGAAGGACCTGTGAAACTTTCCCAGGGTGATGATTTTATAATGGATAGTTAGAAGAAACCCACTGGTCAGATTTGATAGAACACCATTAAATGTCTGAGCATTTCAGTGCAAATGAAGACAAAATGAATAGGATTTAAAGAGTCCTGAGCAGGTGAGTGAAAAGAAACCCAGAGCTTCTGTGGCTGTGGATGATGAAGCCTGCTTTGGTGAAACTGAAGACTGACTCTCATGGGTCTCTGCTAAGTTAGTCTTCATCTAATGATGATGGGCATTATCACCATGGAGACAATAACAGCAGAATCAAGAGCCCCACATGTTCTGTATTAGATGTTGTTGGAATACCTAATCTTGCTTAGATTGAAGGATCAGCTACAAGGAAGATGCTTTTGGTGTAACAATTACACAGATGTGTACTGTGAGGCCAAGGGAGTCTGAAGATCTGTCAGGGATTGAGCTCCATCTCCAGTCAGATGGCCTGACTCAGGGCCCAGCATGATGGAGTTAGGCCATTGGGTGGATACTGTGCACTGTGGTGAAGCTTTTGTTGCTAAATGAATGATGATTCCATGGGAACTTGAGTCAGCATCAATGTGAGAGCTTCTGTGAGACACAGAGAAAGATCAGGAAGGAGGTTAAATTTTCAAAATGAAGTAGCAGATTTATAGTTGTGTGATTGAGTTTACACATTCTTAAGGAGAGAAGGACCTGAGTAGATGGCAGCGTTATTCAGAATGGAGTGGTTAGACTACAGGATGAACCTAGGAAGAGCTGCTTGGGTGCTGCTCAGACCTCTCATCCATTTCAGGGAGGTGGAGTAGCTCCCTGAGGGCCCAGGCAGCCCTGCTCATTTTTGTTTCTGACTGACCGGCTTGGCCTCTGCTGAGCCTTAGGGAGGCTTGTTCTTTGCAAGTTTCTACAGAGAATGTGGTGGCCTCAGGGCCTTCAGGAAAGTAAGACAAGGAGCAAGTAAGATGTGCACCTGGAAGATTGAATTCTGATGGACTCCCCATTCCCTCCCAATACTGTCCAGCACTGGTGCTCTGTACTGGACCCGGGTGGGGTAGGAAGTGATCTGGGTGGCATCCTTCTCCTTTTCTCTATGGGTTTGCTCCAACCATCATGTCACTGAAGCTAGATGACTGGTGAGGCAGGAGGACCTAGGAACTACATGAAAACAGGAGCCAGCACTAGCCTGTACTGCTTCCAGGGCTTCTCCCAGTGAGCCATCCCTTTATCCCATGGGAAGTTTGAGAGTCATTGGGATAGTTCTTCAGGCTTCTGTTCACAGATGGAAAAACCAGAAGGCTCACTGTAATGGCAGCAGTCCTCCAAACATGGACCTTCTAATTGGGGAAAAGCATTGAAATGCAGACATGGCATAGTCTCACAGGTATGTCAATGTACATATCAATATTAATATGTGGAACACTTTCAATATCACATGTGCTAGCATGTACTAAGCCTGAGGTGCATTGATACTGAACATTAATATATAAGGCATACACGTATCTATTAGTAATATATTACCAACACTCATATATCCATGAGTTTTAATGGATATGTTGGATATGAATGTTTCATTTTTTTGTTATGTATTTCTCTACTTTTTTCCTGTTTTTTAAATCTATTCTTTATTTTTTAATTTTTTGGCTGTAGATGGACACAATATTTCTATTTTATTTATTTTATTTATTTTTATATGGTGCTGAGGATCCAACCCAGTGCCTCATGCATGCATGGCAAGTGCTGTACCACTGATCCACAGTCACAGCCCCTGTACTTTATTCTTTTACCTATATTTTTTATTAAAATTCCTAGTCATGAATCTCATTTTTTCCAGGAAAGAGATATATTCTCCTTACAGAATTCTGCTGTAAATAATTTTATCACAAGCTTAACCCATGATAAAGTTCTTAGAGTAGAAACCTGAAGGAATCATCATGGGAATAATCCCCAAGGGATGGTGGATGCTTTTCCTGAATGTGCATTATGAGTATTAAGGAAACAGAGAAAAGGCAAGAAAAGCAGAATAAGAGCAGTATGAGAAGGAGGGACTGTGAGTCCTTTGACTCTCTAAGGAGGAGTTTGGATAAGAGAGATGAAGGAACATGGTGGACAGGGCCAGTGGACAGGACTGAGAGGCTGAGCAGGTGAGAGCACCAGGAGGCGAGAGGAGGTAAAGACTGAGCAGGATAGTGAACAATATGGCCCTGGACCATGGAAATGTGAGGAAAACCATTGGAACTGGATTTAGGGCTGTTTCCATGGGTCTCAGCTTAGTTATTCACTACTACTAATAAGGAATATGCTAATGATAAGCAACTGGATAATTGTAAGAAAGTACTAGTAGCAGACATTGGGTGTTGGAGCTATCCTGCTTCTTAGTCATGTTTGAACTTGTTAGGAGGATATGGCAGATGCCACCATGTTGCCCTGTCACTAACCTGGACACTGAGAAAGGGCAGGTGATGTAACTTCTGTTACCACAAGGTCTGTGGTGGTGGAGCTCCACCCAGGCAAGTGGCCAACTACAGCATCTGTATTGGTAACTTGTAGAACATTGGGGACTTGCTTTCCTATAAGAAGAATCTCTAGACTGAATGGATGGAGACTCCATTGGGACTTGTAATAACTAATTCCCTGTGGCCTAAAGAAAGGATGAGGGAGTAAAAGCATTGAACTCCTTTGGGAAAAGCCAAATTATAGGACATGTGTTTCAGAAGTGGGAAATGAAGACCGAGAAGCTACTCTGCCTTACCAGGGAAGGTTCTGGATCAGTCCCTCACCTCCCCATGTGATCCATTCTGAGGAGCACAAGGAAAAGAAGCTGGGTCCCCTGTGGAGCAGAACCAGAGGCTGAGGTCCTATACATTGTGTAGGAGAGAAGCCAGGATCTCATAAGACACACCCACCATGCAAGATGGAGAGATGGGTGATAGAGGGTTACTGAAGAAAGATCTATCTGCCTGCTGGGCAGCAGTTCTGTCTATCTCAGGGACCTGGTTCCTGAGCACTGAGGGGCCAGGAATAGGCCCTGTCCACAGGGGCACTGGTGCTTTCCTTGTTCCCAATGAGTGCTGCTCATATCGACATCTTACCAAGGACAAGGTGGGAAAGACCAATAAAAGGCAAAGAAGATATGTGGCTAATCAACTCCTCTTGCCAAGCACAGGTAACCTGCCCTCATGGAGAGCACTTGGCCTGGGAGACAAAGAGAAAAGTGAGACCATAGGGCTCCATAGTGTTCCCTGTGTTATTATTGCAACACCATCTGGCCAGTTTATGAGCCAGGTGAGGCATGAGGATGCAGAGATGAAATAATGTGAGCACTTGAGAGAGATCTGCCCTCAGGCTGTTCCCAGGCCTTTTATGACTTGACCACCTGGGCATGGGTGCTTAAGTGCAGAGAGGAGGAGGCAAAGTCTCTTCTGCTCAACCCTCCCAGATGCTTGTCCTGCCACTCCCAGCCCATCCTGCTCTCCAATGCCATATCAGTGCCTGGTCAGCACTCAGGGAAGCTCTGCCTGAAGTGGGACCCAGAGGGAGCCCCCATTCAGCTTCTCTGCCTCCTGTCGCTCTGGCTTCCAGGTGAAGGATCAATGGATGGCTCTGCACATCTGAGAAACCTCTCTCAGTGATGTTGGTCCTGTGTCCTGACACCTCTGTTTAGCAAGTCCAGTGATTCAAGCTCACTGTGCTCCAAGGATCCTGGTTGTACTGGGTAGACAATGGGTGTGACCTAGACTGCAGAAGTAATCTTTCTGCACCCTTTCCATTTCAGATACCATAGGAGAAATTTTGCCTGGAAAGACTCCAGTCTCTGTGGCTTTGTCTCCAAGGGAAAGAGCAATCTTCATCTGCACGGCCAGTCAGAGTGTTGGCAGCTCCTTAACCTGGTCCCAGCTGAAGCCTGCACAGACTCCTAGATGCCTGACCTGGGGTGCCTCCAGCAGATTCTGTGGATTCCCAGCTGAGGTCACTGGCAGTGGGCCAGGGAAGCCTTCACCCTCTCTGTCAGCCTGGAGCCCTGGGATGCTGCAGTGTATTACTGTCTGCAAGACCACACAGATTACCCAACAAATATCTCACCAGCCCCCTCTGCATTCATTCTCTTTGCTGAGGCACAAAGTCTTCCTCCAGAGGCAACTGGTCAGATCTTTTGCAAATTTCTCTTTCCACTGCACATGGAAATGTTGGGAAAGAGAGGAAACTGAGCTTAATTCAGTTCTGAAAGATGCATGGTCGTCTGTCTCCACGTTCACTCCCTTGGGGGAAAAAAAATTGAGAGATTAAAGAGGATGGGAGCAGTTGATATGATTTCTCTATTTTGCCAGGGGAGGATGGAGTCTCTGAAGATTCATTCATATCCCAAATATATGCACAGTTAAAAGTGAATCGCTAAGAGTAATTTGATCCCCAGATCCCCAGTTATTTATTTCTGTTTCATTTTGACATCAACAAGCTACTAAATCTGTCAAAGCATAGAAACTGTTAACAATGGTTCCGGAAATTGCTCTCAGGTCCTGCTCACATTTATTTCATTTCAAACTCAGGGTGAGATTGGGGAATCTCTGGCATTCTGACCCTGGATTGTGGGCTCAACCATGTCCTTTTTGCTGTGAGTCCAGCACAAGAAGGCTCTCTTGGCTATTCCTGCTTCTCCACCCATGGATGGCTCAGGGTTCCAATGAGGGGGTAACTTGTGGAAGATGGGGCTTTCCCATGACCAGATTCCTACTTCCATTCTATGGAGCTAACATCTGAGATATCTGTCTTATATTTCTTTTTCCTGTCCAAATCCTGCATCCTGGTGTTTGACCCTGAATTGTAAAGACCGTGAAGACAACTTTTGCTCAACACGCTTGGACATACATTTCTTAAATAGTATATCACTTAGGGAGTTCAGAGTCCATTCAAGGACACTTTGCAATGGGTTTTTTATCAATGAAAATTCCAAGACAATGCGAGTTGCAAGCTCAATATCTCATATGCAGAAAATGATAACCCCTCCCAAAAGAAAGATGGTGAGAGGCACCTTGACTTTCTCCACCTGCATCAAGAACTTCAGACTCTCCTTCTCACCATTCGGTTAGCAAGAAGCCTCCCCTCCCTTCCTAGAAAACCCTCTGCTGTCAGTTCTGGGAAGGCAGATGTGAGCTGACACCTCCTGTCCTCTGTGCCAGCTGACCTACCTCACAAGATAGCTCTTTCTTTTTGCAAGCATGGGTTCCCCAGTTGGACTTCTATGTGCATAAGCAGGAAGACCTTGTTTGTGTCAATTATTTTCATGGAGAGGTCTGGAATCCTAGGCAAGCCCACATTAGGAGCTCAGGTTTCGTAAGAAGAGCCTATACCAGCTGAAGGTTTCCTCATGAATCTCTGCCACTTTTTCCAGGAAAAATTGTTCCTGTGCAAGTCCTACCATTGTGCATTCCCTACTGAAAGACAGGTGATTGGCTCTTGCCCCTCTAGTGTGTCTCATATTTGGTGAAGGAAACCATGACACTTTTGCTCAGCCCATTGTGTTTGAATTTAAACATTTGAAATCAAGGTCAGATGTTTTACCATTTTACAAGAGACTCCTGGTCTTTGTCATTGCTACTCTGACTTCTTTGTCTTTACACTAAAATCATCTGGGTTTTGGATTTTGTCTTATGGGAAATGGAAGAAACATATTTTACTTTCCTTCTGAGAAGTCAAGGAAAGTTATGTGATGGAAGGAGATGTGAAAAGCAGAGTGATGATGAACTCTGAGTTCAGGGTTTACTCTCGGCTCCTCCTGGGCACACATTTACTGGAGTCTGAATACCCTTATTTGCACAATAGAGGTAGGAAATTTATTTTGCAGAGGGTTGTGATGTGAATATTTTAGAAGAACATTAAAGGAGGCTGTGAAAAGTTAAATATTTCCTTGTTCACTTATTTGTGTTTTGAAAGGCTTAATATTATTAAAATAGCAGTACATCTCCAGTTGGTAAGCAAATTCAAAGCAATCTGTATCAAAATCTCAGCTGCCTTATTTATTTTTTCATTTATTTATTTTTTCTTTATTTTTCATAACCTTCAGTCTGATCCTACAGTTAATATGTAGACAGATGCAAGGGCAAATTAGACTAAATAATCTTTGCAAAAGAGAAATGCAGTGAGGGGACTATTTCCAATTTCAAATGTTTTAAATTTAATTTTGTTGTTCATTTCATTGTGCTGCTGGGGTGAGAAGCCAAGCTTTCCCCATACCGTCTGCACTCTCACAATGACCTGCACCCAGACCCTCACTTTTCCTCACCTACAGTGCTGGGGGAGTGAGACCCTTTGGTCCTGGCACAATGACAGGTGTGTGGATTATGCGGTAGAACTGAGGTCACACTCACACATTTGGAGTAGTTGATTTTTGGCAAAGGTGGCAAGACCACACAATGGAGAAAGAGTGCTGTAAACAATTAGACCTGGAATATTAGGACACATGCATGCAGAAGTTTAGGGCTGTGCCCTGCCACACAGCATGTGTGTAAGAAACACTGTGTGTCACAAATGCCTGAAATAAACAGCAAAGATAATACAATTTCATGAGGCAACTGAGGTGTAAATCTTGTGATTTGCATCATGCAACAGTTCCTCAGCTGTGATACTAAAGGCAGTCACCAAAGACAGAACAAGCAAATGAGACCTCAGGAAATGGAACAGCTATTCTCCCTAGTGGGCACTTTGAAAAATATGCAACGATAATCTTTTGAACAGGAGAGAGGGGTGCAAACCCTATATTTGACAAGGGCCACCCATCTCAGTGTGTTCTCACTGATGGCCACTGCAGGAGCTCAGCTGGACAAGGACAGGGAACCCCCTGTGAGCTCTGGTGCTGTGGAAAGCCTGATTTAAGAACAGAGGTCCTGTCCTCAAGGAGGAGGAGAGGGAGTCTTAGAGAGAGCAGAGCTCCCAGTCACAGAGTACTCAGTGGGCAAAGGAAGAACCGCATCACCAGGCGTGGAACTGGGCTCACAGAGAGGGACGTTCACAGAGGGAAGGTCCAGTCTTCATCTCACAGTTCACGGTGCCCTTGTGCAGGATGTCTTCTATAACTTCCATCCTAAAGGAAAGAAAGAATCCACAGGTTTGTAAATTAAACTTGGCGGATCGGGAACAGGAATTGAGGGTCCAGAAAAGTCCTCTGAGTCAACACATCAATTTCCCCTGATATTGCGGAGAGACATACACTCAGAATATCTATCTATCTATCTATCTATCTATCTATCTATCATCTATCTATCTATCACCTATCTACTGTCTATCATCTATCTATAATCTATCATCTACCTATCTAAACATACACTTATAAATGTGTGTATATATATACATATATATATACACACACACACACAATCACATATTTTCTGTATTTATTCACCAAATTACTTAGTCTAAGGAATTTTAAAAATCAGCTCAAATGGGGCTGGGGATATAGCTCAGTTGGTAGAGTGCCTGTCTCACGTGCACAAGGCCCTGGGTTCTAATCCCCAGCACCACAAAAAAAAAAAATCAGCTCAAATGAACTTAGAGAATCACAGACGTCCTTTATGGTACATAGGGTAACTGCACGTGTGCAGGTCTGTTTGAAGACTGATGCTACTTCATGGGGAAAACATTGTGCACTGCTTTAGTTTGTATTGTGAAGCCTTCATCGACCTGGTGATGCTTAAATGTGATCTCTTGATGTTATCCCATTTTCCTGGATATTTTGGAGTGGTCTCTTGATGTCTTTACTGTATGGTCAGTTTTCTGTTCAAGATTATATACTTTGTCTTCAAGGCCTTAAAAATCTATTTTCAAAGTGGCCTCACCTACTGGTGATTCTTTTCATTGATGTAAATTTTATTTATTGAGTCTTTTTCCCAGTTTCCATTTGGTTCTTTTCCAGAATCTCTATGTCTTCATTGAACAAGTCTTTACTTCCTGTATTTTCTCTCTAATTTCACTCCTGGCACCTCCTCTTTATCAGTGAACTTTGTAAATTCTTTCTCTGACATTTTCCTCCAAAATGGTGTCGATGGATTCAGGTGTTTACGTGTTCTGGGCTGTTTGGGTGGTTTATTCTGTTGCCTTTTGATATTCACCCATCTATTGGGATGGCTCTTGCTTCCTATTTGAAACAAGGCACTATTTCATGAGGTGCTTTCTCTTCAGGGCCCTGGGTCGGTCAAATATTCGGGTACTGATACTTTAACTCAGTGTGTAGCCTCTGTTGATCCAGTATCAGCTGATCTGTGAAAGAAGTCACTGAATGGAGCAGATTCTATGCTTGTCAACTAGAAATGATACTGTGTTACAAGGTGAACACTATCCACAATGGAGTTTATCTACTGAAAATTAAATGCTAAATTGAACTATTCAATTGCACTTGCTGCATTTCAAACACTCTGTGATGCATGTAGCTAATGGCTATCATATTGAACACTTGGATATGCAGTTCAGCATCATGATGAATGAATTATGATGTAGAAGATTCACTTGATCATTCCCAGTGTTGTAGTTAGGAGCATAAATGTTCGAACCAATGGTCACAAGACTGGGGGTCTCAGATTCTTCCTGAATGGTACTGCTGCTGTGATCTTAGAGGTGTATCTGGGAAGATTCTGGAAGGGCAGGGATGACAGATGATGCACTGACAGATGGAAACCAGGAAGCCTGGGATGCACCCACCCTGCCTTATGCCCTGTAGTCCTCAGGAAACCTTCTAAAGCCCCACCTAAGTCATCTCTCCTTGATCACAGAGCATCCTTTAGCTCTCTTGTGACTAGTCTCTCTTTGAACCCCTGGTTGTCTGTTAGTCTTCTCTCCTCAAGTAGAAGATTGTTGCTTTGAGGGAACACCTGTTTCCCCTATAGAACGCAGTATCCCAGTGATGGTACAATAGGATCAACTTCATGAGTAACAGTGAAATCTCAGAGTGAAGCCTCCCTGGGATCCAGGCTCTAACTTCCTGAAGATGTCATGTCACAGAAAGTCCAGTAGATGAAAGCTAACCCCAAGAAAGTGAGAGAGCTGTCTCTTTCCGCAAATATCAGCTAAATAATAGAGGGGTGTGTCCTCTTATCAACCAGGAGCACCTCAAGCTTCACCAGTGTGTGTTTGTGACAAGAGACACATGGGAGAAGACGCCAGGGGCTGCCTTGTGGGAATGTTGCTCAGTGCTCCTGGACTAGAAGCCCAGCCTGGCCCCTGCCTCTCTGTGTCCCCAGAGTGTTGTGGTATGTGCTGCATCCTGTTCCCTGATTTCATCTAATAAAGCTTGACCCCAATGTGGCTTCATTTTGAGAAAGGGACTGAAGGAGGTCATGAGGTTAAGCGAAAGCAGGTGGGAACTGACCCAACTCCACAAATGTCCCTGTGCACCTGAACCTGCCTGACTCTTCCTCCTGTGGCTGCCCTGACCCTGATGGGGAGGGAAGACCTGGCTTTCATCTCAGCTTTCAGCTTAGCAGAGTATTTCTTGCTAAGGAAGTTCCTCACCTGTTTTGCTTTCTGATCAAGATCACATCAAATGTAATAAGCTGTGTGGGCTCATGTGTGAAGTTTTCATGATGATTTCCCATTGGTGCTAATCCACTGAGATTAAAGTCCAGCTTTTTATTCCCACTGGTATTATCTGCTTGGTTAAATACATGAGGTCTTCAGAGAGAGCTGATGCAGAGGTCCTAAGGTCAGGGAGACACCTCAGGATACCTGCCTGAATGTTCTAAGTGGGTCCTCTGAATGTGGTGAACCCAGTACTAAAGCTCGCTTCTCTCTTCACATTAGTCACTGCTTAGCCTGCCTTGGTAAAAATCTTTTTTATTTACTTTTTATTGATTTATTTTTTATTTTATTTGTTTTCTGAGAATTTCTTAATAGGCTGCTCACACCCTGTGCAGGAGTCAGTCCCATTAAGGGCACAGCATGGACATGAGAGCCCCTATTCAGCTCCTAGGGCTCCTGCTCTTCTGCCTTTGAGGTAAGGGGGTACAGCCCTGGGGATTTATTCAGCACAGTGTGGTCAGCCTGGCCCTTCAGGGGCATCCCCTTACAACATGTAAAATAGTATGAATATTTCTTTTTATGTTTCCATTGTCAGGTTCTATGTGGACATCACAATGATCAAATCTCCATTCTCCCTTTCTAAATCTCAAGAGGAAAGAGTCACCATCACTTGCTGGGCAAGTCAGAGCATTGATGGTGTTGTAGCCTTGGATTAGCAGAAATCAGTGCAAGCCTTAAGCTCCTGATCTACTGGTCATCCAGTTTGCAATCTAGGGTCCCACCGAGGTTTAGTGACTGTGGATCTTTGACAGATTTCACTTTCACCATCAGCATCCTGGAGTTTGAAGATGCTGCCACTTACCACTGTCAACAGTATTACAGTTTTCCTCCCACATGATATAAATCTCCAGGGAGGCAGAAGTGTGAGGCTGGGCTGCCCCAGCTGCTCCTCCTGCTGCCTCCACTGCTGAGAGCACATCTCAGAGGCAGTCAGACTGTAAAGTTCACTGGGGAGTTTTGGTGGAAGAGGCCAGGGAGGCTCCTTTGCAGCCACACCCTCTTTCTTCCTCAGCCCCAGAGGTACAGAAGTGACAATAGGTCTACTGAGTAAATTAGGGGCACATCAGTGAACCTGACTGCAGGACGTGGGAATTATTGCATTAGATGCAGGGTTCAAGAGAGTTTGAAGAAATGATCTGCATTTTCCATAATTATTGGCTTTAACATTCAAAATAAGCAAGATATGATCGGTTTAGAAAGATAGAAGAGGCTGATTCTCTTTTCCCAATTATTTAAAAGCATAACATTGTCCCTTAAAGCTATTCAATGACGTGAATTGATATACTGCCAGAACTGAGAACTGAAGGCCAGCTCTCCGTGTGACCATCACTTCTGCCCTCCTGATACATTCCAAAGATTCTGCAGATGCTAGAGGCATGGGAAAGGGCCACTGCCCTTTGTCAATGCAATGCTCTGGGGGCATGACTTTTCTGAATGGAGGCGGCCATGGAGCCCTGAATGGTGTTTCTCTGAGCATCACCAGGTCTGGAGACGAGCTCCTGCAGTAACCAGTGTCAAGGCTCCATAGCAGCAGGAAACATGTCCAGAGGACAGGGTATTGTTGTAATGGAAATTTGGGGAAGGGAAGCATGAGTCGTTGCCCTGAGCCCACATGAACTATGAATAAGGGGCTGAAACTACACAAAAGGCAGATCTCTGGGGCAGAGGGTGACTCTCAGGAGAAGCACTTGATGCTTGTGGAGTGTGTGGTGTTAGCAGTCAAGTAGAATCATGGTAAGTAAGACTCAGTGGCCAGGTGATTGTCCACCTGGGGTTTTGTTTACAGTTTTGGCACACATTGAGGAATACAGAAGATGTTTTTCTTGGTTTTGATCTGTAGCTGTTAACTGATAACTTCCCTTATCTCCCTCCCAGCATCCTCCAGCACTTACATTTAAATTGATGACATGTCAGCATTTCCATTGATCACACCCACAGATCATGACTGAAAGAGGTCAGCTAATGTGTCCTTCAATAAAAAATTCACTGAATTGTTGGTCCTCAAGCACCATGACTCTACTGTCCTTCCATGGCTGTTTAGAGAGTGTTGAGAGGAAAAATATTTCTGGCATCTGAAATCCAGACCGAATCCCACTTCCTGGACTGCTAACATCTCACTAGCATCATTTGCTAATGTCACCACGGTCCTGCAGAGTGCCTGAATACCACTTGTGATTTTTTTTATCTAAACAAGCACAGCAATGCAAGATATGTTTCAAATGTGCAAGAAGAAAGTACTACATATTAACTCTAAAATGACCCAGTCCTGAGGAAAATGCGCAGCGTGTCTCTCCACTTATGGCCATGAGAGGGCGAGAGTGCGCAGCAGTGATAACAGCCAGACCTCCATGGTAATCGTGAGTCCAGCCTGACCCTGGGGTTATTGCTGTCACCACTTCTTCACCCCCTGCCACAGCTCACACTTTCCATTGAGGAATCACTTCACCTCCTCACACTGCCCATTGTTCCAGCAGATTACATTTTCACAGGGCAATGGGCGCAGAGGTAACCCTCAGACAGTAATCAATGTGAACTTGGTTAAAACCAACACTTCTAACACATACAGGGAGAAGCAGAGTGCGTGCAACTCTGAGCAGACACCTCGCTGGGAAACTACACTTGAAAGAGGACAACACAGTAAGGGAATAGGAATGATGAGCGATCCCTGGAATTTGTCTTGTCATTGATGGACATCAGGGAGACCAGGATCAAGGTGCTCCTCCCCCAGCCAGGAAGAATTGCAACACCTGCAGTTTCCCCTGAGCCTGGTATTGAAGCTTTGGACACCTTCAGATCAGACTCACATTGCTCACAACCACAGTGTCCTCTTGGTTCCAAGACAGGATTGACAGGGTCTAAGGTTCCAGTTCTACAGATCTGTGGACACAATGTGTAAATGATTAAGGAGAAAAGGAGAACTAGTGTATACAAATCCATATCAATGATGACATTCAAAAAAGAAAAATGGAACAGACCTGGTGATGCACACCTGTAATCCCAGAGACTCAGGAGACTGTCGTAGGAGGTTTCCAAGTTTCAACAGCCTCAAAACCTAGGATACTTAGTGATGAATTATGTTTCTTAATTTATATAAATCCAAAAAGTGTATATAAAAGCTTATGACTAATATTTAAATAAAAAACTAAAATTAGTTTTAAAATTAAAAACACCTTATGTATTATCAAGAGATCCATTTAAGAAAAATAAAGAGGTGTACACAAGAGTCTTGTAAAATTCTTCTATACATAATTATATTAACATTTAATACATAACATTCTAAACAGTTTTACATCTAAATGATTAGAAATGCACATATTTTATACATATATAATCATATTAATGTTGCTTTAAAAACTTGTAAAATTATTCAAAATTATACATTTCTAATAGTTTCTCACAGTACCTTTTTTTCTTTGCAGTACCGGTGATTGAACCCAGGCCTGTGTGCTTGACAGGTAAGCACTCTACCAACTGACCTGTATCCCCAACCCTCACAGTATTGTTCTTAATGACAGAAATTTTATCATGTAATTTATTCATCCAAAACCCTATGTTGTTCCTTAAAATTATTTTTGCTTCTGTAAAAATAAATTTATTAATAATATTCAGTCAGTTGCAGTGGCACACACCTGTAATCCCAGCACTTGGGAGGCTGAGGCAGGAGGATCACGAGTTCAAAGCCAGCCTCAGCAACTTAGGGAGACCCAAAGCAACTCAGTGAGATCCTGTCTCTAAATAAAATACAAAATAGGGCTGGGGATGTGACTCAGTGTTGGAATGCCTCTGGGTTCAATCCTCAGTACAAAAAATAAAATAAAATAAAAAATAGAAAAATGAAAGAATAGTCATACAACTATATCTATAACTATATATAACTAAAACCATATATAGTTTTATCCATAAAACTATATATAAAACTATAAAACTATGTATAGTTTTATACATACTATATATAGTTTTATACAGAAAACTTATTTTAGCATAAATCTCTTAAAATATGTTTGTTATATCAATGATATATAAAATTCTATTAATTTTGAATACCTAACTGAATTGCCATCTGAAAGATAATGTCAATTCTTATTTTACCCAATACTATTTGAATGAATGGATTCCTCATATTTGGATCAATGACAAATTTGATTATGATAAAATTGTTTCATAATTTGATAAGTAAAAAGCTACTTAATGTTTTAATTCATTTTTAGGTAATAAGTGGAAGAAACTTTTTATGTGCTCACTAAATGTATGTATTTCTTATTTAAAAAATATATATTTATATCTTCTAAAAACTTTGTGAAGGCCATGTCTATTAAATTAAAAAGCCTGCTTCTCAGCATATTCCATGTTAAAATAATCATTCAAGTTTTTTAAGGTTAAGTTCAAAAGATAAATTTTTGTTATACAAATTACTATATTCCTAATATAAGAAGAAAATTATATAACTAAAGACTTAAAAATTGTGTAAGATTGTATTCTTTAATTCATAACTATTATGAAAATTAAATGTTTTTGTAGTTCCCTTACAAACCCTACAACTACTGTTGCTAATGCCTTACACAAGTACCAATTCTAATATAGCAACTTAAGTAAATTTTAAGATAATAAGGCCATTAACTCTAGGACAGAAATGTTAAGAACTGACTTTCAACATCTATACTGACTCCATTTATACTTTTGTCACACATCTCACTGCTGGAGACAAAATCAAATCATATATTTGGTAGAAACTAGGCCTTCTCTTACTCGAATATCATCAGCCCAATAACATTGACTTTAACAATAGGTATATTTGACTAATTTTCCTGGCCAAGTGAAAAGATTAATTGTCATTTTTTATGGTGTCAATACTTGTATAATGGTAGGCCATTGTCTACAGTTTAAGGCTAATGATAGTCCAGCTTATATCAATTATTTTCTACAATTTAAAAAAAAATAGAAAGGGGGAACAAAACCCTATATAAACCCACTAAATCTCATAAAATTATTTAAAAAAATTAAATTGTGATATTAAATGTCTCACCACTGCTGAGTGACACATGGAGAAATAGAATACACCTGATCTTACAATACTGTAGGGTAGAGGTTATATTTGTATACTTCCAAAAAAGCTAACCTGTCATCATGGGGACAGCTGAAGGACCTGACACTTCAGGATGAACAGACAGTTCAACAACAGAGAGACATTAAGACTCCAACCCCCATGTTTATACCCATGCTGGCTTTGGTGAGCTCTCAGGTAAGTAGAATATTTGGAGAGATGAATTGAACTCACTTCTCAGATCCACCTTTAATATACCCAGTGATGGAGACTGGAGAATCCATCCCAGTGTCTACTACTGATGCTCATATGATGGGATACTTTACAGATAAATATATTACATTTTTTCAGGCCACTGGATTTAATTATACTGTCTAAAATGGGAAATTACCTATATTCTGGTCCCATGATAAATATGCTGGCTATATATAGCTAACATTTGAAGAAAGACATCACAGGAGTACTTCAGCTAGCCAATCTTATTGGCCCTAGAAACTTAAGATTTTATGTTCAAACAGTTATTAAATTGGGACTTTCTCATAACAAGCCAGTAATTTCCATGGAATACCCACCAGTATCTTACTACCTTAATTGTTATGCAATAGAATTTGACACCTTTCCTACATGGATGGAACGTGCAAATGTCTTGCCAGTGCAACAAAAAATCTCTAAAAGTGGTGGACATATTTCAGATTCATCTTCAAAAATTGATAAAAAACAGTTACATCAAAATGTCACTTGCTCCAGAAAGTTCAAAGCTAGGAAGGCATAATGTGGCAGCACTGCCACTAAGTGTGTTTGCTTTTACTTCTTCTTGAAAATGATTTACAGAAAACCATGTTTAATTTAAATTTTTAATGCATTAGAAGATCTAAGAAAGTGGAAAATAATTGTGTTAGCTAGAAATATTTTGAGAATACAAAATAAGATTAGACAAAAAATCATTCTGACTTTTTGAAACTCCATGTGATTGAGACTTCTCCCTTTTGTTTGGGTATAGCTTTGACCTAATAGTAAGCATAAAATGAAGACAAAGTCAGAGCCTAACAACCTGATTGATGCTACGCTAGAAAGATCAATAATTCACATTTGGGCTTCTAGCAGTTATTTCTTATTTGATGATATTTTGGGTCACATATATTTCAATGCATTCTTTCAGGCTTCTATGTGTTCCCACATTAATGATATCTAGGAGCATAGTTCATTCAGTCAAGATGCTATGACCCCTGGAAGTTAAATATCGATGAAATAATTGAGATCAAATTAAATCTTTTAACAAGTACTGTTACAAATGTTGACAATGAGCTTTCTGCTCTCATATTTTAATAAAGACTTCAATGACATGAAGGCTATAAAAATGTCTTTGTTACTGTAGCCAAATATCATACTTCTCAATGGGCCTGGGAAATAACTAAGAATCATCTAATTGGCATTTGACATAGCAATAATACTAGCCTGGGTCCTTTAGAGTTACATCATCATATCCAGGATATTCAAAATAGTAAAATTGATCTCATGGACCCTACATCTCTAGCTGAAAGAATATTTCATGAATTAATTGGCTTTAACACTAGAAACATGCAGAAACATTCTGAATGGTATATTTTGGAATTATATGCTTGCTACTAGTTCTTTTTTATATCATGATAATAAGTTGTGGTGCCCTCAGAACCAGGATCTGGAACACAAAGTAGCCTCCCATCATTTGGATTTAAAATATAGAAAGGGGGAATATGTGGGAAGCCACACATGGCCTGTATGGGAATCTAGTGTAGCTGGACTTTTAACCAGGAAAATCTGGTGTTAAGAATGCTCAGCAGGCATAACTGATTGAGAATGTCTGGGTCAAGATATTACCCTGTGTTAATTCACCCCGGAAATTCAACAGCAGGCTCTAGATGTGGGAATGACCCACTAGAGTCAAATGGCTTACTTAACTCCACCTCTTCTTTTGATTTTCATGGAAGAAACTCCTACTCACCCCATTTTGATTCATACCACTATAAATAAAACAAGTGTGGGCGCCATCCTTCCTTAGAGCTGGCCCTTCTGGATGGCTCAACCAGTCATGCCACTATTATAAATATCGTTCTGTCTCCTGTCATTATTTCTTTTTTTTAATTTTTGTAGTTGTAGATGGACAGAATGCCTTTATTTTATTTATGTGGGATGCTGAGGATCGAACCCAGTGCCTCATACATGCTAGGCAAGCGCTCTGCCACTGAGCTACAGCCCCTGTCATTATTTCTGATGAGTAAATTTTTTAGGTATTATTTTGCAACTAGCCCCTCCCTCTGACAGGAACCATTTTCCTTGCCTATGTGGGACACGAATGAGAGGGACCAACCTTGATGCCCTTCAATATATGAATGGATGAAGAAACTGTGGTATATATACACAATGGAATATTATTCAGCCAAAAATAAGAATAAGATTATGGCATTTGCAGATGAATGGAGGGAATTGGAGAATATCATAGTAAATGAAATGAGCCAACTCCAAAAAACCAAAGGCCGAATGTATTCTCTGATAAGTGGATGCTGATTTAAAATGGGGCGGGGGGACAGAATGAAGGAACATTGGATTGTGTAAAGGGAAATGAAGGGAGTGAAGGGGCAGGGGGAAAGAAACATGGTGGAATGAGACAAATATCATTATCCTATATACATATGTGATTCCATGAATGATGTGAATCTACATCAGGAACAAAGAGAGAAATGAAAAGTTGTACTCCATTTGTGTAGAATGAACCAAAATGCATTCTGCTGTCATGTAAAACTGAACATAACAAACAGTAAAAAAAAACAATTTCTAGATGCAATTTTTGTGTGTACCTATGGACATGATAATCACAGAGTTCAAATGTTCAGGAAACATGGCAGATATGGGGTGAGGATGACGATTGGAAGAGAGAGGAACTCCACGTCTGAAGACAAGGAGTTTTGAGGCCCCAGAGAATGGGAGTCATAACCTGAACCTCCAGGGAATATAGAGCATGGACATGTCCAATCACAAGCAAAGCTAGGGTAGAATGTGTGCCCTCAAGTGGGAAGGGAGGAAATTCCTGACCTGGGCTGGTCTTGGTAAACACAATGGGACAGAGCAGGGATAAATTGAGGAAGAGGTTTTGTGTAGCTGGAGATGACAGATGAGTAGGGACGATCCTGTCCTTCTTATAAATCATGACCAACATTTTTCTTAACTGCCTATATACTTCACACCTAGACTATCAGGGAATCAGAGCAAAGACTCAGCCATTCTAGACTAAATAATTATCACAGGTGATGAATGCAAATATTTCATAAGCATTCTAGAAGCTTCTGGGATTGTTCCAGAGCCCAGAGCCTCTGTTAGAGGGGGAAGAAAGCATGAATGGAACCTAGAGGTTGTCAAAATAGCAGGCTACATACTGGCCTCAGAGAAGTGAGCCATTCTCTTTGAGCAATGTTGAGCTTCCCTGATCTGACTTTGGACTCAGTCCCTGCAGCTATGCCTAGTCCTGCTCAGCCCTGCTGATTTGCATGTGCCCAGAGCAGAGTCCCAATCTCTGGGGACTTTTTAATAGGCTGGTCACACCCTGTTTGAAGTCAGTCCCAGACAGGACACAGCATGGACATAAGTGCCACTGCTCAGTTCCTGGGCTGCTGCTGCTCTGTCTTTCAGGAAAAGAGGGACAGTACTGGGGATTTATTTAGCACAGGGTGGTCAGTGCTCCCAGGCTCTTCAAGGAAATTTTCTTAAAACATGATGAATTGTGTGCCTATTTCTTTTCATGTGTTCAATTTCAGGTGCTAGATGTCACATCCAAATGACCCAATTTCCATTCTCCCTGTCCAAATCTCAAAGAAAAAGAGTCACCACCACTTTCAGGACCAGTCAGGACACTGGCAACAACTTAACCTGCTACCAGCAGAAACCAGGGCAAATTCCTATCTTCTGATATTTGATGTAAACCATTTGCAATCTGGGTTGACAGAAAGCTCCAGTGGCAGTAGATCTAGGATAGATTGCACTCTCACCATCAGCAGTCTGGAAACGGAAGATGTTGCCACTTATTACTGTCAAAAACATGATGAGCATCCCCCACGGTGATACTGGCCATGGCACACAACTCCCAGGGAAGCACGAGCGTGGGGCTGGGCTGCCCAGCTGCTCTCCTTGCTGCCTCTATCTTCTCAGAGCACTTTTCAGAGGCAGCCAGACTCTGAGGTACTGGGAGATATGGTAGAAAGGCCATGGAGTCTCCTCTGAACTCTAACCCTCTTTTTTCCTTCTTAGGCCCACTGGGCCCAGATAATGCTGAATAGCAAATGAAAAGCAGTAGAAATGTTAGGCCCAGTTGAGGTCTTGTTCAAGGCAAAGACCACACGAGGAGGCTAACCTGTAGAAATCCTAATGGACAGCAAGAAGGGTTAGGGGAACATGTTTCCAGAATCCATGATGATGACAGCAGTTACTAGCTGACCTCCCAGTGTGGTCACTGTGGAACAGGCCCAGGATGGCCATTGTCAGTCTCCCCACTGAGTCTTCTCATTGACTAATATGTGCAATTTTTTAGTGTGTAGCCATGGTAGTGAATTGGCTCTCATGGTTGCTGTCTAGTCAATGTCAGAAATCCTGTGATTCAGTTTGTACACTCTGGTTCACAAACAGTAACCTTTGAGCATGAGCCCCATGCAACCTGCTGTCAGGGGGACTTCTTTGAACTGCACATTTAAAAAGCCTCTGAAAATGGCTTTGGGATGGGGTTCTGGATAAAGACTATGGCCTCCTCTGAATAAAGGTAGACACATGTTCCCACCAGTTTCAGGTCTTCTTTCTAATGCAAGATCCTTGAGACCTCCTTCTTGGGCCTGAGTCTCACTCTCAGCAAGAGAGTTACTATTTCTCTACTTTGGAATTCTGTCAGGAAGGTCAGGGCATAGACAATTTTCATGTGTCTTTCAGTGCCATCAAGTGCCATCAAGATGTTGGAATTTTATTAAGAAAGCTTCACTAAGTAAGAAAATCCACAGTAAAGGAAAGAATTCCAAGAAATATAAGAATACCTTTCAAAACCAATGAAAATCTTCCTTGAACACATGAAAAGCAAAACATAGTGTATATGTGGTGCTATTTTCTATGCTATTCAAAAGGTTCAGCCTGGACACCACCATCGGCCTCACTGAGAGCTAGTTCAAGTGCAGAATTTCAGAACCACCTAGACCTGGTGGAAGAGGCTTTGCCCTTTAGAATGTTGGATGGTTCATATACATGAGATCTGGTAGTCCAACTTTAGGATAAAATTGTTTCAGATAGTCATTCTTAATTTCTAAAGCATACCTTTAAGAAAATTCCCATTTTAAACCATATTAATAAAAAGCACACATCACTCCTTTAACTGTTGCTATAGCAAACACCTGATTCAACCTAGTACTATATAAAGAAAAGATGTTAAACTCCCAGTTTTCAAGTCCTAAGGTCCAATGTTGGGCAGTCCCACCTGTTGTCCTTGGATGAGGCCACTTGGCCTGTGTCACCGCATGCTGTATAAGTGGAAAGGGAACCAGTTGCCACAGCAGCCAAGAATGTGGTGTGGCCTCACTATATGACAACCCACTCTGGTTAGGACTCAGTTTGTGAGATCTGTGATGATCCTTCCAGGGACAGCAGCTCCACTGACCTGACCACTTCCTATCAGTCCCCACCTCTTAAATGGTCCACCATTACTGATCATGGCTACACTGGGACTAAACGTCCAGTACATGAGCACTTACGAAAAAAGCAATTAGAAACATCAGGAATCCCTATGCTTACCTTCAAATTAATATGTAATGAAATCGAAATATTTTAGCATGATTACCCTTTAGCAAAGCGTAATAAGAACAGGCATTTCTCAAAAACTCAATCAACTACTCCCCTGTACAGCTTGTTTTGGGAACTTGCCTTGCTCTTGAAGTCTCCCATGAGATCTCTGTGGATGTCATACTTGTCCACAATTAATCTCACATTTACACACCATGTTGATATACATATGAAAATAAGAACAGGAGGGGATCAGGAGAGCAGAGCAGCTGGATCAGGGGGAGTGGGGAGGGAAGGATGGGCAAGGACATAGCAGGAGACAGAGCACAGTGTGTTCTGCGTCTGTTCACATTCACATGACTCACTGTGTGCATAGTCATAATGCACTGGCACAATTAAAGGAATATTCCTCATTGTGGAAATGCTGATATATAATATTTTCATATCTACCATGTTATTAAAATGTTAATAAATTCAGTTCTAATAGGAATAGTAATCAATTCAGGAAGATACTTAGAATAAAATGAAGGTAAAGCAAATGTGGTTGAGCTCTTACAATCTAAAGTTAACATGCATTTTACTTGAAAGGATGAATTCTGAATAAAAGTGTTTATATTGATTTGATAATTATTTATGATGCACACAGGCATACAAATAATACACTTTTAAGACATGTTCCTAGTTTTATTTTGGAATGGGGATTGAACCCAGGGGAACTCATTCACTGATCCATATCCCCAGCCCTATTTGTATTTTACTTAGGCACAGGGTCTCACTGAGTTACTTAGCTCTTTGCTTTTGCTGAGACTGACTCTGAACTTGAGATACAGATCCTCAACCTGACCACTGGGATTACAGGTGTGTACCACTATGCCTGGCTTGTGTTCCTTATCTTTCTAGGGCAAATAGATCTGTTGAGGCAAGACTCAGAGCTGAAGCTCTTGCTCACCTTCTTTTTGGCTTGAGTCCCTCAAGACAGTGATCAAGTACTAAGGTCAGCTTCCCCACAGAACCAGGTACCATGGTGAGCTCCTGGTCTCTGACCCTCACCCAGCCTGTGGGCACAGGTCTTCCCTCAGCATGTAGGGCTGTGGAGAAATTTGCTTCCATGGACCCTCTGATGGGCAGCTCATGCTCAGTGTCTCTGCTTCCCCAGGCCCACAACTCTATGGCCCAGGACAGCTGCTTCCTCACAGTACAGCACCGGAGTCCCCAACACTGAGGTGGTGACAGTGTGAACTCATCCCTGGTTGAACTAACTCCAGCCACTCCAGGTAGAGCAGTGCCTGAAAGTCTGCTGGGAATGTAAGTGCAGGGATCTCATTCCCACAACTATCAACAAAGATTGGCATCTGAAAGTCACTGATCTAAAGTCACTGTCATCCTCAGCGTCTGGTTTACTGAGCAACTGCTCAGCTCTGCTGTGCACAGTAAGGACAGTAGGGCCTCTTTCAGCCTAGAGAGGAGCAGGGATTAGAGGGCATGTGTGACCAGCTTGGAAATGATACACCAGAAGGTAATGGGATGGATAGTTCTGGGCCCAATTTTGACCTCATGGTGAAGGAAGTGGAGAGATTTACCCTGTATTGCTCCTGGAAAGGGTGGGGTATGATGCTTATAGCCACTGAAGGAACATGCTGGCAGAGCACAGCTCACAGCAGGCCTAGGGGTGGGCTCTTCTCTGCTTTTTTGAAAAGAATGGATCTCAGGGGACCTGGACTCCTCCAATGCTCATGTTGTGCTAACAGAGACTTCTAGAGTTGGAAGAGGAGCAGATGATTGTGAAGTCCTCAGGTCTCACATCACTTGTCATCCTCATGCTGACAGGCCATGGGACATATCATGAAGGTCAGGAAGGAGTGGACATGGGGGTTCTCCATCCAGGACCTTAGAGTCGATGGGTGTGACAGACCCTCAAGCTTGCATAATGGGGAATCTCCAAGTGGCACATACAGAGAGCAAGCTTGGTACTGTCTTTGTGTTTCTGCAGGGCCTTTCCAGATATCATAAATATAGCCCTGCTTTAGAGCAATTTTGAACATTTTTGAATAAATCTAACATTCTTTCAATGCATGTGTTCTTATTTAAGAACATAATTTCACATCCACATAATTTCAAATGAAACACAATTTATCCTTTTGACCAGAAACATGAAAACATATTAATGGTCTCATGTTCTTTCCTGTAACACTTAACTATGTACCCTACACAAGAGCATTCTCCTTCATAATCCTAATATCAGGCATGAATTACATTGCATAATCCAGGCCTTAAGTCTACTTCAGCATTTGACACTTGTCCTGAAAATGTGCTTTGTGACAAAATGTCACCTGAGACAAACTGACTCTCTAAAGGACAAACCTCTGCTGCTCTGGTCTTACCTGATATACCTGGGGACACGTGGCCAGTACTGAGTGACTGAAAGGAGTCAGCCCTGTAGCTGTGCCCAGCCTTGCCAAGCCCTGCTGATTTGCAGGTGCCCACAGCACAATCCACTGCCCTGAGCACTTCTTAATAGACTGCTCACACCCTGTGCAGGAGTCAGTCCCAATCAGGACACAGCATGAACATGAGGGCCCCTGCTCAGCTCCTGGGCTCCTGCTGCTTTGCCTCCCAGGTAAGGAGGGACAAACACTCAGCATGAACTCATCCTTCCAGAAAAGTCTCTTATGCCATTACTAAGTGTGTGTATATTTGTGTTTGTGTTTTCAATATCAGCTGTCAGATGTGACATCAAGAGGACCCAGACTCCATCCTCCTTCTCCTCTCTTGAGGAGACAGTGTCACAAAGACTTGTAGGGCAAATGTGAATATTTACAATGATTTAGCCTGGTATCAGAAGAAATGAGGGCAAGTGCCTAAACTACTTATCTATGATACAAATTTATAATCTGGAGTCCCTTCAAGGTTCAGTGGCAATGGATATGGGACATATTTTACTCTCACCATCACCATCAGCAGCCTGGAGCCTGAAGATATGGCCACTTATTAAGGTCAACAGTATTACAGTAGACCTCCCACAGTGATATAGGCCATGGCATAAACCTCCCAGGAAAGTAGAAGTGTGAGGCTGGGCTGCCCCAGCTGCTCCTCCTGCTGCCTCCTCCTACTGAGAGCACTTCTCAAAGGCAGCCAGGCTCTGAAGGTCACCTGAATGTTTGGATGAATGGAGCAAAAAGGCCACTCTGAACCCTAAGTTGTTTCCTCCTGCTTGGATACAACAATACAGATGCCCCTACTGATTTAGCAAATGATGGACCTAACCATGCAAGTACTATAAGTTTTCCTTAACATGAATAAGCCTCACTTCTCAAATTGTGTGCAGAATCCAGCAACTTTCTCAGCATCACTGAAAGCATGTGAAAAGTGCAAAATGGCAGCAGCTTCTGACACCTACTTGGTTAGAATCTGCACCTTTACCATGGAACAGGTATGAAAGTATTTAAGATGGTGTGACTCTACTTTGTGTACAACCAGTGAAACAATAGCTGTACTCCATTTGTGTTCAATGAATCAATAAGTAAAAAAAAAAAAAAGAAGAAATACATATTAGTAGATATCTGGTTAAATCAAGAATATTTTAATTTTTCCTTCAAAGGTTTTTAAAAGAAATTTTCTTTTAAGACAAATGTTGAAACACCAAAATTATATTTTCCAATAAAAGAAAATTATATTTCAATCTATTTTAAAATACATTGAAAAATAAAACTTTATGTCCATGCAACAAATATTTTGATAATTAAATGCAGTGGACATGTTTTAGAAATTATAATCAGAGTGAAATGATGAAGTTACCTTGTTTATCATGCACAATTCACCCCTGTTAGAAACTATTCAACTTAAATTTGTCAGTGAAGTTGGTTGGGGATATCATTCAGTCTGCACCTCCCCTTGAAATTGTTGTGCCTTGTCATCACAACCCTTCAGGCTTGGACCCAGGGCAGTCAGAGTCCCTAATTGGATGCAAGTCAAGTGCTCTGCAGCAGATCCAACCTGCTGAGCCCTGACTTCACCAGTGAAATTTTGGCTAACATGTTCATGCATGAACATGAAGATAAAGGCTTCTTATTATTATTCTCCAAGATGTTAGAGGATTCTTACTGCTCACAAATGAGAAATCCTGACTGACACAGTGCTTACAAATCTATCTTATATATTTAAATGCATTTTTAAAAATTGATGGCATGAATATAAATATTTAGCAGTTAATTCATGAAGATAAGAAGATGTTAAAGAAAAAATTGAAGCAATATAAATATTGAATAAAAATAGTGAATTAACCTAATTTATATGAGAAATTGTGCATATGTATATGCAACATTTATTGATACATATGTATTTATTAGATGGTTGGTTTTACATGCATTTGTAAGAATATATACACTTCTAAATAATATTCAACAGCAGGTCTCTATACAATGCATGTATGCATTACAAGTAAAATTATTATACATTTATAATGTTTGCACAAATTAAAAGTATTATATTGATTAAATGCTTTAAGGTTCTCTTGGTTATTCCCATCCAAACCAAAATGTGTCTAGGAATAGATAAGAGTACATTATCTCAATTCAGCAATTCCCTTTGAACCTTTTTTCCCAAAATGTTCATCAGTAGTTGTCCCAAACTTACTGTAGTTTTTTGATTCAGTAGAAGTGTTTTACACTTTGGATATGAGGTGTCCCCCCAAAGCTCCTTTCTTAATGCAGGAATCTCAACGGGTTAAATGATTATATTGCAAGAGCTGTATCTAATCAAGGTATTCCAGTTGGTATGGACTAATTGGGAGTAACTGTAGGCATATGGGGCATGAGATGATCAGTTCTCCTCCATGACTCCTTTCTACCATGATGTTCTGCCTAAAATTAGGCCTCAACAATGGATTTGGGTGAATATGAACAAAAGTCCTGAATATGTTAGCTCAAAATACATATTTTGAGCTATACATATAGCTCAGTCATAAAGTATGTTAATCAAAGTGAAAAAAGAAACTAACTAAAACAGAAATCATTACTTGGAACAGGTCTGTTGTGATTCTCATGACCATGTGGACCAGAAGGATTTAGAACTGGTTTGTGGGAGACATATAAAATTGCTTGGAGGTACTGCTTCTAGAAAACTTAGAACACTGTAAGTAGAGCTCAATGGATCATTCTGGTGGGAGTTTAAGGCTTTCAAGTCAACAGGACTATGGACAGTAAAGACGAGGCTTATGAGGTTTTATTTTTTTTTATTTTTTAAGTTTTTTTGGAACCAGGAATTGAACTCAGGGACACTTGGCCACTGAGCCACATCCCCAACCCTATTTTGTATTTTATTTAGAGATAGGGTCTCACTGAGTTGCTTAGGGTCTCGCTAAGTTGCTGAGGCTGGCTTTGAACTCGAGATCCTCCTGACTCAGCCTCCCAAGTCGCTAGGATTACAGGCGTGCGCCACCACACCCGGCTGCTTATGAGGTTTTAGAGAGGAAAGTGAACTGTACTGATATTTGGACTAGAGGGCATCCATTATACATTCTGGAAAAAAAAGTTTTTTTTTTCTTTTTTTTTTCTTTGTTTAGCTTTTGTTTTTGTTTCTTTGTATTTTTCCATATTCTGAGACTTTTTGTGAGACTGAATTTAAAGGAGATAGACTAATAACTCTGATGAAAAAAATTTCAAGGCAGCACTGCCTTCATTTGATTGCATGGACTTTACTGGCAACTTACAGCCAGTGTCAGTGAGAGGAATAGGTGAAGAAAGCAGACTGAAACATGGAAAAAATGCAGTTTAGCTGGACAATTCTCCTTAAAACTGAGACCAAAGAAGGTATGGTTGTTGCAAACATTACAGTCATACAAGAGATGCCATGTAATTTGCATGGGAACAATAGAAAGAATTCTTTGATGGAACCTCAGGAATATACAAGACCATGCCCATGACAAGACCATGGATTTATAAGAGAGGATATCCTGGGGGAATCCTGCTCACAAACAGTGTCCTGGAAAGTATTTCTCCATGCCCATCTGCCTAGACACTCAGAGGCTGCTGCACATTATCCACATGGTGATGCTTTTGAAGAAATGCAGGATGATGGAGCTAAGGAGTAATGGAAGCTTCCACCAAAATTTCAGAAGAAGGACTGGGAGTGGGAGGCCAGGTAAATTGTTGCAGGGGGAGAATTCCTGCAGGATTCTCCCCTGAAGTCAATGCATGAAGCTCTGATAGTGAAGCTAAAACTGGAATGAAGTCCCAAGGAATTATAGGATGAAGTGTGTGTCAAGAAAATATGATGGCTGAAAATATCCCAGCTAGGAAGAAGCCATGAGGAGTAAACCAGAATGATGATATGGTGGAATGGACTTCCTTAGCCCTTTGTAGAGAATATGTTCCCAGCATGTGTTCCCATCTAAAAGATGGTGGACACAGCATTATAGTGACTGCTAGTTCAACTAGGTTTTGGTCTTGCTTAGGGACCACCCCCTCTTTTTATTCCCCAATTTATCCCTTTTGGAATGGAGATATTTTTCTCTACCATTTTATATTGGATGTATGTAACTTGTATTTAATGTTTATAGGGCCTCACAGCCAACAGTTTCCCTTAAGTATCAGATAAGACTTTGAAATGGGACTTCAGGGCAATTCTGGAACTGTTTAGACTATGGAAATCATGGAGAAAAACTAAATACATTTTGCATTGTGGAATGGACATGAGCTGTTGAGGGGCAAGTGTGAAGTGATATGACTGGTTATGAGGTGCCGCTCAAAAGCTTGTGCATTAATGCTGCTGGCCCTGGGTCTTCTGGACATGTGTGGTAGCCATATGTGGGGTCAATGCCCTCAAGTGCCTACAGCACTTCACAGGTGATTCCTCAGTCCTCACCCTGGTCCATGTGTCTCCTGCAGGTGCAGTGGTTTGTGTAGAGTCCTCGTCTTCTGGATCCTCACTCAAAGATGAGTCCCTTCATGGAGCCTCTCCACAGGAGTCAGAGAGGAAAGGTGTCCTGGTA
>JAJEJO010002329.1:0-25262 GCA_020662805.1 Glaucomys volans
GGGCCTAGAACAGCATATTCCAAGCACTGAAAGAAAATGGATGCCAACCAAGAATCTTATACCCATAAAAACTTACCTTCAGATTTGAAAATGAAATAAAATCATTCCATGATGAACACAAGCTAAAAGAATTCACAAATAGAAAGCCTGCCCTACAAAAAAATCCTCAGCAAAATATTCCAAGAGGATGAAATGTGAAACAGCAATGTAAGTCAGCAAAGGGAGGAATTACCCTAAGGACAAGCCAATTAAAGGAAAAACCAAGTAAGATTAAAATCCAAAAATAAGTCAAAATGACTGGGAATACAAGTCATATCTCAATAGCAACCCTAAATGTAAATGGCGTAAACCCATCAATCAAGAGACATAGACTGGCAGATCGGATGGAAAAGAAAGACTCAGCAATATGCTGCCTTCAAGGGACTCATCTCATAGTAAAACATGCCCACAGAATAAAGATGAAAGGTTTGGGAAAAAAATACCATGCACATGGACTTAGTAAAAAAGCAGGAGTTTCCATCCTCATTTAAGATAAAGAAGACTTCAAGCTAAGTTAGTAACAAGGGATAAAGGACATTTCATATTTCATAATACTTAAGTGAAGCATAAATCACGAAGACATAGCAATCATAAATATTTATGCACCAAACAATGGTGCATCCATGTATGTCAATCAGATCCTTCTCAATTCCAGGAACCAAATAAACCAAAACACAATTATACTGGGGGACTTAAACACTCCTATCTCACCATTGGACAGATCTTCCAAGCAAAAGTTGAACAAAGAAACCATAGAAATCAATGACACAATAGCTAATTTAGATTTAACAGACATATATATAATATTCCATCCATCAAAAAGTGAATACACTTTTTTAGCAGTTCATGGATCTTTCTCTAAAATAGAACATAATTTATGCCACAAGGCCACTCTTAGCAAATACATAAACATGTAGATACTACCTTGTATTCTATCAGATATTAATGGAATGATATTAGAAATCAACAATAAAGTTAAAAACAGAAAATACTCCATCACTTGGAGATTAAATAATATGCTATTGAATGATGCATGAATAACAGTAGACATTAGGGGGTAAATAAAAAAGTCTTAGAGTACAACAAGAACAAAGATACAACATATCAAAATCTCAGGTATACTATGAAAGCAGTGCTAAGAGGAAAATTCATGGCATGGAGTGCCTTCAATAAAAGAATGAAAAGTCAAAAAATCAATGACCTCACATTAGAGCTCAAATCCCTAGAGAATGAGGAACAGATCATCACCAAAAGTAGTAGAGGAAAGGAAATAATTAAAATCAGAGCTGAGAACAATGAAATTGAAACAAAAGAAACAATTCAAAAAATTGAAAAACAAAAAGTTTTTTCTTTGAGAAAATAAACAAAATTGATAAACCCTTAGCCACACTAATGAAGAGAAGGAGAAAGAAAATCCAAATTACTAAAATTTGTGATAGAACTGGAAATAATACAACACATACAATTGAAATACAAAACATAATTAGAAACTATATTGAAAAATTATACTCTGTCAAAACAGAAAACCTGGAAGACATCAAATGGTTCCTAGAGGCTTATGAGCCACCCAACTGAATCTGGAGGAGATACGCAACTTAAATTGATCAACTTCAAGCAATGAAATACAAGAAGTCATCAAAAGCCTACCAACAAAGAAAAATCCAGGACCACATGGATTCACAGCAAAGTTCTACAAGACCTTCAAAGAAGAGCTCATTCCAATATTCCTCAAAGTATTTCATGAAATAGAGAATGAGGGAATCCTTAAAAACTCATTCTATGAAGCTAATATCACCCTGATACCAAAACCAGAGAAGAACACATCAAGGAAAGAACATTTGAGACCAATATCCCAAATAAACACAGATGCAGAAATTCTTAACAAAGTTTTAGCAAATTGCATACAAAAGCATATTGAAAAGAAAGTGCACCATGATCAAGTGGGTTTCATCCCAGGGATGCAAGGTTGGTTCAACTTCCAGAAATCAGTAAATATACTTCACCACATCAACAGACTTAAAGTCAAGGACCACATGATTATTTCAATAGATGCCGAGAAGGCATTTGATAAAACACAGCACCCATCATCCTCAAAACCCTAGAGAAATTAGGGATAGTAGGAACGTTCCTTAACATTAAACCTATCTATGTTAATCCCACAGCTAACATCATTCTAAATGGAGAATAATTGAATGCATTCCCGCTGAGAACTGGAACAAGGCAGGGATGCCCTCTTTCTCTAATTCTATTCAACATTGTCCTTGAAACTTTAGCCAGAGCAATTAGAAAGACCAAAGAAATTACAGGGATATGAGTAGAAAAAGAAGAGCTCAATATCCCTATTTGCTGATAACCTGATTCTCTACTTAGAAGATCCTAAAAATTTCACCAGAAAACTTCTGGAACTCATAATTGAATTTAGTAAAGTAGCAGGATATAAAATTAATGCTCATAAATTGAATGCATTTTTATTCATAATTCATTCATCCTCTGAGAGAGAAATTAGGAAAACTATACCATTCACAATAGTGTCAAGAAAAATAAAATACTTTGAATCAATCTAGCAAAAGAAGTGAAAGACCTCTACAATAAGAATTACAGAACACTGAAGAAAGAAATTACAGAAAATCTGAGAAGATGGAAATATCTCCCATGTTCTTGGATTGGCAGAATTAATATTGTCAAAATGGCCATACTATCAAAAGAACTATACAAATTCAATGCAATTCCAATTAAAATCCCAATGATGGACCTCATAGAATTAGAGCAAGTAATCATGAAATTCATTTGGAGGAATAAGAGACCCAGAATAGCTAAAACAATTTTTAGCAAGAAGAGCGAAGCAGGGGGTATCATAATACCAGATCTTCAACTATATTTCAGAGCAATAGTAACAAAAACAGCATGATATTGGCACCAAAATAGACATGTAGATCAATAGTACAGAATAGAGGACACAGAGAGAGACAAACCCACATAAATACTTGACAAATCTCATACTTGACAAAGGAGCCAAAAACATACAATGGAGAAAGGATAGCCTCTTTAGCAAATGGTGCTTGGACAACTGCAAATCCATATGCAGCAAAGTGAAACTAAACCCATACCTCTCACCCTGTACAAAATTCAAATCAAAATGGATCAAGGACCTAGGAATTAGATCAGAGACCCAGCAACTAATAGAAGAGAAAATAGGTCCAAATTTCCATCATTTTGGCCTAGGACCAGATTTCCTTAACATGACTTCCAAAGCTCAAGAAATAAAAGCAGGAATCAATGACTGGGATAGAGTCAGACCAAAAAGCTTTTTCTCAGCAAGGGAAACAAACAGCAATTTGAGGAGAGAGCCTTCAGAGTGGGAGAAAATCTTTGCCACACACATTTCAGATAGAGCAATAATCTTCAGAATCTACAAAGTACTCAAAAATTTTTACACCAAAAATACTAATAACTCAATCAACAAATGGGTCAAGGAAATGAACAGACACTTTACAGAAGAAGATCTTCAAGCAATCAACAGATTTATGAAAAAATGTTCAACATCCCTAGTTATAAGAGAAATGCAAATCAAAACCACCTTAAGATTTCACCTTACCCCAATTAGAATGTCTTTTATTAAGAACACAGGTAATAGCAGGTGCTGGGGAGGATGTGGGGAAAAGAGTACACTCACACATTGCTGGTGGGATTGCAAATTGGTGCAGCCACTCCGGAAAGCAATGTGGAGATTCCTTAGAAAACTTGGAATGGATCCACCATTTGACCCAGCTACCCCACTCCTTGGCCTAAACCCAAAGGACTTAAAATCAGATTACTACAGTGACGCAGCCACATCAATGTTCATAGCTGCTCAATTCACAGTAGTTAGATTGTGGAAACAACCTAGATGCCCTTCAGTAGATGAATGGATAAAGAAACTGGTATACATACCCAATGTAATATTACTCAGCCATAAAGAAGAATAAAATTATGGCATTTGTAGGTAAATGCATGATGTTGGAGACTGTCATGGTAAGTGAGATTAGACAGTCCCAAATATCCAAAGGCCTAATGCTCTCTCTGATAAGTGAATTATGATGCATAATGTGGGGTAGAAAGGAGGCAAGAATGGAGGAAGAATAGATAGCATAGAGGGACGGGTTGGGGGTGGTTGGGGTGGAAGGGCAAGAATAATAACAGAATGAGACAGGCATCATTGCCCTGTGTACATGTATGAATGCACAGATGGTGTGACTCTATTTTATGTACAGCCAGAGTAACAGTAGCTGTACTCCTTTTGTGTTCAATGAATCAAAACTTAATGAATAAAATAAATAAATAAATAAATAAATAAATAAATAAATAAGAATAAATAAATAAGTGTTCTTTAATTGTTAACGTTTCAGATAATGCTACAATTTTATTTCATATGAGTTTAAAATTGTTAACATCATTCTGATTGATTCTTTGGTCATGTAATCTGTTGAACTGAATTATGTCGACAATAAAAATGTTCTTCAAATTCTTTGGTGATCAAAAATATTTTCGGATATCACCTCAGGAAAGAAAAGAAAATTCAGCATTCCTACTTCCGTGGCAGATTCTCTGGCTCTTGTGGTTAGCACAGCATGCTGTGTTTGGACATTAACCTGAGTAGAAAACACAGCTGGTCTCTCTCCCCTACAGGTACATAACCATGGTTTATAAGGTTGGGGAGGCTAACATTCCTGAACCCACATGGAGTGGGGCCTCTGTCTCCAGGGTGACCAGGCTCAACTGAAAGAGAAACTCCTGATGAGGGTGGGTGTGCTTGTGGTTTCATATTTCAAGCCAGCTGCTGTTAGTTTGGGTCCATGAAGCTGCAAGTGCATGTGACTCCTGGGAGCTGGGAGGCTGCTGGGCACCGAACCTGTGTGAGTGTGACCAGGTCAGAGTGCTGAGGGCAGAGTTGACACTGTCACACCAGCACCAGGCTGTGTTCTGAGGACTCTGAAGTCCAGTGGCACACGCACTCCCTGTGTGGCCAGGGTGAGAGAAACAACCCTCTGCTCCTGCCTGGGCCAAAATGGAGGTCTCTTCAATATGAAGTGCATTCTTTTTCTTTATTTCTTTTATTTTTACAGACTTCATTTTGATTCATTGTACACATATGGGGTCCAAATATTCATTTCTATGGTTGTGCATGATGTACATGCATATCATTTTTGTTAATCACACATGTACATAGGGCAAGGATGGCTGTCTTATTCCACCATTTTTCATATCCCCACCCCCTCCCCCTCTACATAATTAAAGATCCTCCTTTCCTCTCTCACCCCATGCCCCCCCCCAACCAAATTCTATGTCATCATCTGCTTATCAGGGAAAACATTCGGTATTTGTTTTTTAGGGATTGGCTTATTTCACTTAGCATGATAATCTCCAAATGCCATAGTATTATTATTCTTTATGGCTGAAAAGTATTCCATTGTGCATGTATACCACATCTTCTTTATCCATTTATCTGTTGAAGGGTATCTAGGTCATCTTACTCTGATTAGAATGACTTTTATCAAGAACACAAACAATAATAGATATTGGCATGGCTGTGGGAAAAAAAGGCACAATTTTAAATTGCTGGTGGAGTTGCAAATTGGTTCAGCCACTCTAGAAAGCAGTGTGGAGATTCCCCAGAAAACTTGGAATGGACCCACATATTGACCCAGCTATCCCACTCCTTGGTTTATACCCAGAGAACTTAAAATTAGCAAACTACAGTAACAGTGCCACATCAATGTTTATAGCAGCTCAATTCACAATAGCTAGACTGTGGAACCAACCCAGATGCATTCTTGTTGCATGCACATTGCAATAACGTCCTGCAGAAACTCCCACAGTAGTTTAAAGATGAAATCTGTGACACCTCCTGCTCCCTCAGGTCTGTCTCCAACTGCTACACACAGGGTCGAAGACCCAGGGCTCCTGTGCCAGAGATGCAGGGCAGTGTCCAGGAGCCATGGACTCTGTTTCAGCTCAGTCTCAGGCTCCCACTACCACAGCAGCCTCAGCCAGGATCCCAGAAGGAAAGGCAGCATCTTCTCCCTTTCTGTCTGCCTTCTCTGCACACCAACTTTTGATTTATATTTTCAAGATGGGTTTGTTATTTGAAGAAATTCCATGAGTGCTAAGATGAATTTTTTCTATTTCTGCAAAATAGTGTTTGCATTTTGATAAGGATTGCATTCCATCCATAGATAACTTTAGAGAGCACAGATCTCTTAGGGTTTCCAATCTGGGAACAAGTGGTGCATTTTCTTTAATTTTGTTCTTCTAATAACTTTCACCAACTTTTTGCATTTTGGATTTTACAAGTCTTTCAACTTATCGGTTATCTTTTTTCCTAAATTTTTTTAACATTCTATTAACTTTTTTCATATTCTAAATGAAATTGTTTTCTCAATGTCCTTTAGATATTGCTCATTGATAATGTTTGGGAATACACTTGGTTTTTCCATGTTGAGATTTTGTATCATGTTTTTGTTGATTTTCTTTCTTCTACAGGTGTGTGTGAGTGTGTGTGTGTGTTTGTGTATGTGCATGTGTGTAAAATATTTGTATTAATAGAAATGAAATTGTGCCTAAACCAAAATAATTTTATTTTTGCTTTTGCTATTTGTATGTTTTTCTCTTTTTCATTCCTTATTTTTCTGCTTAAAGCTTACAGTATTATTTTGGGGGATTTGTGAAAGGTTACCTTGTTCTGAGAAAAGAAAATGCTTTCAATTTCTCTAGGGAGATGAAGAATAGTTGTGGGTTTTTAAATGCACCATTTTATTAAGTTACGGCATTACCATGCAAGTCCTGCTTGCTCAGTGATTCTATGTGAAGAGTTAAAGAATTTTGTCAATCTAATACTGATGCATGCATGCTTTCTTTTTTCATTCTGTTGATATCTTATTTTAAACTAATTGGTTTTCATGTTGTATTATCCCAGGTGGTGATAAAACATCATTCTTGCAACATATTATTTAATATTTGAATACTATATTTTATTGATGATTTTGAATGAATATTCATGAGTTATGTGGATTTGTAGCTTCCCTTTGTTTTGGATTATTCTAGCCTTGCTGATTACATAGATGAGTTGGGAAGTGTTTCCTCCTCTTCAATTCTCAAGAAATATTTGAGTTTAAATAGAATTTATTTTCCCCTCACACTCAGCAGAGTATTTCAGTGAAGCCAACTGTTTATAGCACTTTGCTGGAAGTTTTGGTTACTGATACCATCAATTCAATAAGGAGCATCCATCTATTGAATTTTTTAAGACTTCCTACCTTGAGAGAATATGTGTTTCTAGAATATTTCCACAATATCTGGTTATTAATTTGTTGACATATTACTGTTCATAATCTTCCCTTAAAAAAGGAAAAGCATATTCCTTCAAGGTTGTGTAAATTTGTTATTGCTTCCTCTCTTTGAATAATGATTTCATTTGTTTGAGTCTTGTCTTTCTTTTTTCTCAATTTAGTTACAGGCTTTTACATTTGTTGATTTTTCAAAAACCCAACACTTGTATTTTTTCAACAGGGCTTCTATTAGTGTTTTCATTATCTCTTCTCTAATCTGTTACTTTATTTTTGCTAGCATTATGATTATTCTATCATTTGCCATCTCCAAGGTGTAAATTTAGGTACCTCCTTTCAGATATTTCTTCCTTATTAAAGTAAGAATTTACAGGCAAAACTTTTATCACTACTTTTGCTAGATCATTCCATGTTGGTGTTTTGTGTTTGTGTTTTCACTTGTCTATTAATATTCGTTCATACACTTTTTGATTTATACTATTGTGGTATAAATGCCCCTCACAAAGTCTCCTGCCACTGCAGGAATATCCAGAGGTAAAATTATCAGATTATGAGAGTTAACCTTAAATAGTACATCATAAATTCCTGACTATGTAGTAACTGTAGGGAGGTGGATCAAGGTTGCAGGGAGGGGGTCACTGGGGCGGGGGGGTGCCTAGAAATGTTAGTTCTTCTTGAAATCCATTCCTCTTCCTCTTTCTCTCTCTCTCTACTTTATGATTGCCATGTCCTAAGCTGTAACGTTCTGTCATGACCTTCTTCCAAAACCTTCTACCTCACCTTGACCCAGAGTTATGGAATCAGCCAACTACAGACTGAAACTCTGAAATCATGAGCCAAAATAAACTTTTCCTCCTCTAAGTTGCTCATGTGAGGTCTTTTGGTCACAGTAAAGAAGAGCAGAATAAAATAGAAACTTGTACCAGGAGTCAGGTTGCTACCATGACCAACTTGCTCATGAACTTCAGGAGTCTCTGGAGATGGTTTGATGTGGTAGAACTTTTGAAATATTTGGAAAGGGAGCTTTTAAAAGCTTTAGAGTTGTGTAAGTGGAGTTCAATTGGTAATTCTGGTGGGAGAACAGAAGCCCAGATTATCTATATCCTTATGGACAGTAAGACTGGGTTCACGAGTATCAGAGGAGAAGGAGGACTTTATTGGATATTGGACTTGAGGCCATTAATATTGCATTCTGACCAAAAAGTTGTGGACATTTTTCCCATGTTCTAACACTTACTGTGAATTAATATGTGATGGACTAATTATTTTGGTAGAGACAATTTAAAGGCAGGGAGATGGCATGGATATTGCTGAGAGCTTTTAGCTAGGCTTACTGTGATAATCAGGAGCATAACTGTTCAAAATATGTACAGTTTGACCAGAAAATTGTGAGTAAAACTCTGGCTAAGGAAGAGGTGCTTGTTAAGGAGACCACAGCTACATACATTACCATAGACCAAAGATAAGATGGCTTGAGGACTACTCAGGAGTAGGCAAGACCACATTCATCCTTGGCTCAGGAGTGTGAAATTAAATGGAAAAAGGACATTTGAGAGGACATCATGGGGACATTCTGCTTGCACAAGGCATTCTAGTAATTGTTTCACTGGGCTGAGATACCCATGTACTCAAAGGCTGATGTAACTGTGTTCACAGAAGGGTTGACTATTGCTCAAGATGGTGGTAATGGACAGTAGCATCAATCACATGGTACTGGTTCTGTAGGAATGCAGAATTATGGGTTAGGGGTCATGGAGATATCCACTCAGATTTCAAAGCAAAGCCTTGAAGGCAAATCAAACTGTAATATGGTTGAGATATGAGGGCTTTGCCAGATGAGATAATGTGTGAAAATGTGAGAGGAAAGCTGAAGTTGCAGTGGAGAACCGAGATTAAAAGATGCCAAGAGCATGGAACATCTACTGTAGAAATCTGTAGGAAAAGATCTGACAAGCTAAGAGACGTCATGTGGGCTGCAAACAGCAAGTTCATAGGGGCAGAGCCCTATGAAAAATCCTATGGAGAGAACGTCACAGTGGCGTGTACCCGGGATGCTGCTTGTGGAGCTTCAAAATTTGTTTGCCAATCTAGATTTTGGACTTCCTTTCGTCACATCCCTTCCTTCTATGACCACATTCCTCCATTTGGGGACGGAAAAGTTCACACTCTGCCAATGTACACTAGACATATATAAGGTGGTTTTAGACTTCCAGAGTCTCACTGCAAAACTTTGCCTTGGATCTCAGATAACACTTTCAACTTGAACTTTTAGGTAATACTAAAATTTTAAGATCTATGGAACCATTGGAGACTGACTAAATAATTTTTGCATTGTAATGTGGACATGTTTGGCGGTCCAGGAGTGTAAGTTTATGTTTTGAATGGGTGGTTTCCCCTCAGAAACTTTTGTTAATTCGGGAGCATTCAGAGCTAAAATATTCAGATTCAGATCAGTCCATCATAGTTTGAAAAGATTAACTCAGTGGTAACTCTAGGGAGGTGGAGTGTGGCAGCAAGAGATTGGGTAGTGGGTGCACACTATGAAAGATTTATTTTTCTTTCTTTCTTTTTTTTTTCATTTTTCCTTCATTCCTTTCTCTTTTTCTTCCCTGACACTCCTTCCTGATTTCCATTTCCTCAGCTGCTTCTCTCTGTCATTCTCTTCTACCATGGTCTTATGTCTCACCTCAGACCTACAGCAATGGTTTCAGCCTTCAGAGAGATAGGGACTAAATTTCTGAAACCATGAGCCAAAACAACTTGTTCTCAACTCAGACATTCATCTCAGATTTTACAGTCATTAAATGAAAAGCTGAATAAAGCATATATGTTGACCTAGGCCTTATTTATGAGTATGATACCTTTCCTCATATTTGTGAGTATTCCATTTTACTTTCTGCTGGTAGTTTGTATCTTCATGCCATTGGTATCAAAGATAACTTTTATGTTATGAATTTGTAGTGATTGATAATTTTTTAGTGGCTCAACCTGCATATTATCCTGGAGAATGTGCCCTGTGCACTTGAGCCATCATGTAACATGACTTTGGTGAGTTAAATGCACTGTATATGTCTGTTAGGTGGTGTTGCTGGAGTGGTCTGTTTCCTGTCCTTTCCTATGTCTGGTTGACCCATGGACTATTGAAATTATAACAGTGAGATTTCCCACTGCTTCTGTATTGTGTTCTATTTCTCCCCTCAGATCTGCCACTGTTTGCAAACATGTTCTGAAGCTCTGATGCTTGTAATTGTCCTAACTTCTTGGTTAACTGACCCTATTACAATTATGTAATTTCCTCCTTTACCTCTAAACAATTTGGCAAAAGCATATATGTGTGATAATAGCATATATCCTCTTTCTTTCTTCTGATTACTATTTGCATATGATAACTTTCTCCATCTTATTACACTCAAGGAATGCTTGTTCTAAGACCTAAAGTGAGATTGTTGAACACAGCATGTCAATATACAAGTTTAATCCATTGTGCTTATCTACTCAGCTTGATTGGATGTTGGTTTATTTGTGTTTACTATAACTACAGATGGTGGAGATTTTCTGTTTGCTTTATTCGTTGCTTTCATATTGTCTTATGCCTCCTTGTCCCTTTCATTTCCTTCATTACTACCTCTGTTGTGATTCCTTTAACATTCCATTTTTCTGCTTATACAATAGTTTTTTGCTTTTCTTCTGTTTTTGTTAACTTGGGGTTGAAATATAACACACTAAATTTATAACCCCTTAACCTGAGTTGGTGCTTATTTGACTTAAAATGCCTTAAAATACTGCCCTTTCTTGCATCTCAGCATTCCTTGAGTTTACAAATGTCATGATTTATACAGTTTGATATTGTGTGTACATTATAAAAAATGATGATAACTTTAATACATACTGTGGAAAATAAAGATTAGTTTTAGTGAAAATTACACTACTGATTTAAAAAATATTTTCTCTGTATTTGTCTTGACAATAGAAATATGCAATATTGCATGTTTCTAGTTACCCTCGCCTACCTAATTGCAATGTGGAGCACTCCTTTTCTTTTAAACTCTCTCTTGTGCTCATGGAACTCAGGGTTATTGCAGGTGATGGAATTTGGATCTTTTATATTTCTCTCAAAAAAGAGTAAAAAACTTGTTCATGGATCACTAGAGTTAATAGAACCCATTTAAAAAGAGGTGCATTTAATGCACAATGGCTGAGCCCTGACCCTGGAATATGGAGTTACTCACTGCTAAGTTATGGTGAACTCTCCTTTGACCATTATCTTCTCTGTAGGGTTTTCATTATTTTCACCATTTTTGTCCACTTAGTATACAGATTTTTCTGCATCGATATCTAGAGGTTTGAAATTCAGGACCAAAGCTGGTTATTCATGTTATATTCAGTTTTAAAAAAGAACTTCTGGTTCTGAGTTTGTGTCTCATTTGTACAGTGTTTGCCTAGCATGGTGAGGCACTGGGTTTGATACACAAGACTACATACAAACAAATAAAATAAAGAAAAGATTCTAAATAAATAAATAAATAAATAAATAAATATTAAAAACATGAACTTCTGCATTCATTTAGGATCCAGTAGAACTTTGGCAGCAATGAAAATTTCTGCACTAAGTACAGAGGAAAATAACTATAATATAATCACTTTAACATTGATAATATAAAGAGATAGCCTACAGATTAGGAGAAAATCCTTACCACATGCACATAAGATAAAGCATTAATCTCTAAGATACATAAAGAACTCAAAAAACTTAACATCAAAAAGAAATAACCCAATCAAAAAATGGGCTATGACACTTCACAGAAGATATACAAATTGTCAACAAACATATGAAAAAATGTTCAACATCAGTAGCAATTAGAGAAATGCAAATCAAAATGGCTGTAAGATTTCATCTTACTCTAATCAGAATGGCAATTATCAGAAAACTTAGGATAGAAGCACAATTTGACCCAGTTATCCCACTCCTCAGTTTATTCCCAAAGGACTTAAAATCAACATACCGCAGTGACACAGCCACATCAGTGTTTGTAGCAACTCAAACACGATAGATAACTATGGAAGCCTGGATGCCCTTGAACAGATGAATGGATAATGAAAATGTGGCATATATATATGATGCACCAACAAATGCCAGAATTCCATTCTTTTTTAAAGCTGAGTAATATTCCATCATATAAGGCAGGAGTACTAGGATGAACTTTCATTCAGCTCACTCTTCCATCATGTTTGGGTGAACAAAGGTTATTGAAGACCCTCCCTTCTCCCTCCTGCTCCTGCCATATCCATCTGATGGGCCCAGAACATATGCCTGAGCTCTAACCTCGACTCATGGCCCAGAGCCTTCTTTTATACCTGGTTCTCTCGAGATTGGAGCCTCTAGCTCTGAAGCAGCCTCAGAGCATCTTCTGTGCCCCTCCCTTGTCAAGCAGCACAGGTGGTTGCTGGGCCACACTAGCAGGAAGTTTTGTGTTGGGTTGCACCACTATGGGAGGAACACGTGTAATTTGAGTGCATTGATACACTCAGCATCCTCAGCCTCCACCCTTTTGAGTTTCAGTGTGAATTTTGTTCTTGATCCACTGCCACTGAAAACTTCAAGCCCAGGTGGAAACCCCATAATTAAGAAACTGTGGAGACTGGCCTGGTCTCCACTGGTACCAATGCTCACAAGGGTCTCCATCACTGTGTAGGAGGCTCTGACTGGACTTATAGGAGATGAAGCCCAGCTCTCGAGGTGTCTCCAGAAGCCACCTACTCAATCTATCTCTTCCTCTGTCCTACCAGTGTCCACTGGTACAAAAATCCCATTTCTTTGTAAAATCTTCCTGAATTTGTAGATAAAAAAATCATATGTCCCATCCTGGAGAGAAAACCTGCATATATAACACAGAAAGAGCACACATGGACAGCAATGGGACCCCAAGACTCACCCTCCTCCCCATTCTCCTTCCTCATCTCCTCAGTCTTCACCCATCAGCAGCCCCAGGAAGTGGGCAGGGAGCCTCATTTTGAAAAGTTGATCTGAGGATTCCAGGCCACTTGAGGCCAGCTTAGAGCTGAGCTTTTATCTCAGCCTTTATCCCAGTTGCCAATCCCCTGGAGGGTGCATCAGTGTGCAGAGATTCAATAAGACATGGGTTGTGTCCTTTGACAAAGTGACATAAAGCATCTTGTGTGTTTGGAGGAAAATCATTGAGAAAAATCCATGCTGCTTTCTGTAGAGGGCAGAGGATCTGACTGTGAAAGTTTAAATATTTGTAAAAGAGACATCGAAATAAGAGAACCCTGTTATCTAAGGTTGAGAGAAATGACACTGTGCTGCAGGTGCTCCCTGGTTCTTCATGTCCCTAACCTGAAAGGTGGGAAACAAATAGCATTCAAATCTGAGTGTTTTTCATAATTTTGAAACTTTGAATCAATTTTACTAGCTAAGCATGTCCATCAAGAGCCTCAAACCCCACTGGATCCCTCCAAACCTTTAAGATTTTGGAGCATTTTTTATTCTGGATGTTAGGAGAAGTGATGCTCAGTTTGCCCTAGAATAAAATAGAGTAGCATAGACCAGCCTGCAAAGCTCAGGGTGTGCCTTGTGGAGAAACATGGTGCAACTGGGTGTGTTGATCTCTGTGGGTTTCTCTTCTGTTAACACTGCTTCACCTGCACACATGATAATATCACGGTCAAGTGCACTCAGGCTTGTTGTTGTTCTATAAATGAACTGCTTGGTCCTCTGGACTACTGTTTAAGACTTTGTAGCACCTACTAATCCTCTCAGAAAATCTCCAAACGACACTTCTACAGACACAAGGCTGAAAGGAAAGGCACATAAAAGAGTCAGTTCCAGCCTTTCCAGTGTTGGTCAGGTCCACTGAGTCAGGTGGATGTCAGGTGTCAGTGTGGTCATCATTGTGTGATTATAATATTGGGGGTTAACAGTGACCAGTCTTCTTGATGAATTGGATGCTCCCAAGTGTGAGTGGCTACATATAATGGGTGGGATGAAGTTGATATTATTGAAATCCAAACATGAACTTTCAGGACATTGGTTCATCAGTCTTAATGGGATAAATGATGACTATCTAAAATCTATGAATTCATTCAGGCTAATTATTGACATCCCATGCTCTGTGATGACTTTTAAATGAGTATTCATTTGAAAAGTACTTATTTTAAATTCTGAACAATTTTTCAATGTCTTGCCATAGCTCTTCCATAGGACATCGTCCCCAATCCTCCCACTGTGCTTCATGCAAGGCCTGATGATCTGTCAAAACTGGAGGTCAACAGTATTCCCCTACACATCTCAGTATCTCAGTCTGAGAAGACAGATGCCTCAGAAAGTCTTAATCCCAGTCCAAATTTGCAGGCTCGAGACCACCAATGAGGACAGAAAGTGCAAGCCCAGGTCAAAAGACCAAAAGACTCAGGTTTGATGTCCAAGCATGGTGGCAGAAGAAGCACATGGTCTGGGGGAGGAATAGCTTGAAGGAAGACAAAGGATGAGTGTGCCCTCTTTCACCTACAGTCTACCAGATCCAGAACATTGAGCAGAGCCACCCTCACTAAGGAGGGATTTCCTCACTCAGTCCTCTGAACATCACACTAAGCTTCCTGAACATGATTTACTAAAACTAATGCTCCAGGCACCTCTACATCCAGCCAAGCTGACACCACGCAGTCTCCTCCACAGCATCATGACACAACTACACAGATGCAAAAAACTCTGACCTGTATTAGACCAGGAGAAGCCTTGTCCTGTTTTTGCTGCTGGACCTAACAAAGAGCAAGGGGACTCTGGGGCACAGGACCCTTCCTCTCTGCTTCTAGGAAACAGTCCAGTGACATTCTTAAATTGTCTGCTTGAGAGAAGTGCTCTCAGCAGCTGGAGGCAGCAGGAGGAGCAGCTGCGGCAGCCCAGCCTCACATTCTCTTTCCCTGGGAGGTTTATGCAATGTCCTGTGGGAGGGGAATCCCAGCTCTGTTGACAGTAATAAGTGGCTACATCTTCAGTATGCAGGCTGCTGCTGATGAACCTGAACTATGCCAGATCCGCTGGCACGGAACTGCCATGGGAATCCAGGTTCCAAATTGATGAAGGGCATAGAAGCTTGGTCTGGTTTCTTCTGACACTAGTGCAACGAATAACTAATGCCCTGACTACCCCTGCCGGGAAATGTGATTCTGTCTCCTTGAGATTCAGACAGGGTGGAAGGAGAATGTGTCATCTGGATGTCACATCTGACACCTAACATAGGAAATAACAATTATATAAGTTTATATCCACACAATTAGACTGCAGGGCATGTCACTGACCACTCGTTCTGAGTAAATCCTCAGTGTTGCCCCTCCTTACCTGGGAGGTAGAGCAGGAGGATCCCCAGGAACTGAGTGGGGACTCTCATGTCCTTACTGGGACTGACTCCTGCACAAAGTGTGAGCAGCCTATTAAGAAGTCCTCTGGGCATTGTTCTTGACTCTGGGCACATGCTAATCAGTAGGGCTGTGCTGACTGGGCACAGCTGCAGGACTGGCTCCTCTCAGCTACTATGCAACGCCAGGTTTCCCATACTCACACATCAGCTCAGGACCCCACAGATGTGCCAGAGCATACCATGTGTTTGTCTGGAATATACAGGACAGAACCAGTGTACTCTGCTTTGAGGGGTGGTCCAGGAAAGCTTTTCTTGTGTTTCCCAATTCAGTTCATTACTATTGACCATAGGAGCAGGTAGGAATTAAGGGAGAAAGGGACTTGTTATGCTTAGGATATAAAATGAGCAATGAAGGCAGGAGGAAATTACAATTTTAAATTCTCTAACATGGTTCAGTGTTCTCTAGACATTAGCCTTTCTGGACCACAAGGTCAGGGGAGGATGGAGCCCTTTATGATTCTGCCCTTCAAGTTTTGGTCTCCCCAAAACACAAGGTTAGACACATGGTAGTTTCTCTCTTTCTGAGATGAGCAGGTATAGGATCAGTCAGGTTCTTTCCTAAGTATCATTGGAGTAGTTAGAGTAATTTTTGGAATCAAGTTTTAGTTTCCTTCATGGCTATAGTGAATCATGAAGCCCAGCCCACCCTGGGACCCTGTGCATTGAACAGGGAACAGCTCCTTGCTGAAGACTCTGGGAGCATGCTGGGACAGCACTGGAATTGCTATGCACTATGCTCTCACTCCTGTACCCTCCTCTGTGGACAACTCCAGGTCTGGTCACAATCTCCGAATGGGTCTTTCCATGCATTCCATCCCCTCTTTTGAATTCCCAAGGAAAATCTATCTTTTATGCCTGTTATTTTTGCTCTCTAGTGACAGTGTTTTTGAGCATCAATACTATTTATATTCCAGTATACCAAAATCATGAGCATGAATCTTTACTGCCCAAATCATAAAGCTGATCCTCCTCCTCCATCACTTAGGTGAGATTCTGTAGGGAACTTCAGCAAAACCTCTCCTCAAGAAATCGTTTAATTTCTTGAGGGCAAAGATTAACACCTGTGCATTCCAGGCAGGTGTTGGTCAGCAAAGGTAAAGCTCTAGGGATGGAAACCCATAAATGAGTGTAGGAGAGTGGAGATGGAAAGGAAACACTGGAGCACAGACAGTGAAGGACCACTTCAAGTGGGGACCACTCTGTGCCAGGCCACAGTATTGGACACATGTCCCTGTCCACTTGTCCATTTCCAGAGAGAGCACAAAGTAACCCTTTAGACGTGGGTAGAGGTTGACAAAGTGTAACAAATGCAACAGTGTCTGAGGGTGTGATTGTGGAGTGGTTGTGCAGGTGGGGCAAAGGGCAAAACTCTGTACTGTCCCCTAATTTTGCTTGGGAATTAAAATATACCGAAAATAGAGCCTTAGAACTTTCCTGTGGAGAAACATGAAGAGACGTGTCTTTGCTGCAAAACTCAAACTACTGCTCAATGCAGTCTCTTCAGGTCTTAAATTCTTCACTTTAACATAGCAGTGAGGCCCTTGGCATGGTTGCCTGCTGGAGCTGAGGTGTGGAGAAAGTGAGGGTGCAGAGCAGTCTCCTGCAACCCTTCTAAGAAAACCCCAGTGTCCCCCATGGTCTGGCTGCTTCAGAGATGTGCTCTCAGCAGGTGGAGGCAGCAGAGGAGCAGCTGGGGCAGCCCAGCCTCACACTTCTGCTTCTCTAGCAGGTTTTTGTTCTGACCTGCATCACTGTGGATAAGAATTGTAATACTGTAGACAGTAATAAGTGCCAACATCATCAGGCTCCAGGCTGCTGATGGTGAGAGTGAAATCTGTTCCAGATCTACTGCCACTGAACCTGGATGGGACCCCAGATGCCAAGTTGGTTGCACCATAGATGAGGAGCTTAGGAGCCTGTCCTGGTTTCTGCTGATACCAGGCTAAACTAGTACTAAAAGTTTCACTTGCCCGGCAGGTGATGGTGACTTCCTCTGTCAGAGATTTAGATAGGAAGGATGGAGACTGGGTCATTGTGACGACACATCTGACACCTATCATTTGAAACATAAAAATAAATATCCTTATAAGATGTGATGTTACAAGAGGACTTTCCTGATAGCCAGGCAGCCCTGACCACACTGTGTTAGTAACCCCCACTGTTGCTCCTCCTTACCTGGCAGGCAGAGCAGCAGTAGCCCCAGAAGCTGAGCAGGGGCCCTCATGGCCATTCTGTGTCCTAACTGGTACTGACTTGGGCCTAGGGTATGAGCAGCCTCTTAAGAAGTCCTCAGGGCAGTGGGCTGTGCTGTGGGCACATGCAAATCAGCAGGGCTGTGCAGAGCTGGGCACAGCTGCAGGGCTAACTCCTCTCAGTCACTCAGCACAGGTTCAGTGTCCCAGATGTCCAAGTCAGAATAGGTCAGCTCAGCATTGCCTGGGGTGAGCATGTATCCCTGAGCATAGGACACCATCATACAATTGTGCTGTGAGTGGTGATCTGAAGTCTGAACTTTCATGGTTCAGGACACACAGTCCTTGTGTGTCTTAGTGCTATTCTATTTCACTGAACCTTGGAGAAGGAGGAAGGGTTAAGGAAACCAAGGGGGATATTTCAAGCTTCAGATCTGGAAAGGGAAATGAACCCAGGAACAGAAGATTGTGTGTACACTCACTGAGGTGGTGTGAGGTTTCCATATATTGGCATAGTATAGATAAGATGCAGGGAAGAGGGTCCCACTCCTAGATCCAGTAGTTCATGCCTCAGAACACACTCACACACATGATGGTGCCTGTCTTCCCCAGATGAGCAGGGCTAAGCCCAGCCAGGCTCTTCTCCATAACTCTCTTCTTGGAAAGGAAATAACAATTTACAATCAAGTAGAAAGAACTTTAGATGTTGAGGGTTGGATAATATAGGGCTATGTCAGCATCTTAGTAAAAACAGCAAATATCCTGACTTTTTATAGATTTCTGCTTTGGCAGTACTACAACACAGGATTTTCAGTCTTGGTCTTAAAGCCTCATGACCTCAAGAGGGTTGCAGTGTCTCTGAACATCATGTATTCCATCATGTCCTCTTGTAACTTTTCCAGGAATAAAGCTAGACAACTTTCTCCACTCTTGCTTTCCTTACAGGTATCAAAAACCTTTCTAGTAGCAGTCCACTATCCTCCTCATTTTCTCTTCTTTCTTTCTTTCTTTTTTTCTTTTTTCTATTTCGTTATTTCCCCCTTTGGCATTGATAACTGACCCCAAGTCCTTGTGCATGCTACACAAGTTTTCCCCCACTGTGTCATGGCCCCAGAATCTCCTCCCCACACTTATTTATCACTACTGAGATGATCAGTTGTGTTCCCGGTTCCTTCCCCCTGCACTGGTCTGGGAGGTCTTACCTGTCCTTATCACCACAGATAAGGACAGAGCTGGTTATCAGCAAACTAAAGAATATGGCAGGGTCTTATAGACTTTACTCTATTTTAACTATCACTGTGCTTATGTTGAGGTTATTAGGGAAGACAGACTACAATGAAATGTTTAACTTTAGGGGTTTGAAAAATATATTATAGTCACATTTCTACTTACTAAGGTGACATTCTGAGCTAACAATTATGGAAATGTGTCTTGATCAAGGGCAGGACTTCGCTAGCGTAGTCAAAGGAGAGGCTGGAGCAGGAACTCAGGCTGATCTCAGGCAGGAGCTGCCTGAGAGCTGCTGACTCAGGTCCTCTGCTGTGAGGATATGACTTCCCTTGGCAATGGGGCTAAAGACCTGGGGAAGCAGAGGCCTTGCCCTCTGGGTCCCTGGCAGGAGAACCAGGGAAGGAAGATGCTCCACATGCTGGAGGCTAACCAGGCAGACAGGCCATAGCCAGGGGAGGTTCAGAGATCAGGTGTCAGCCCTGGGCAGCTGTACTCAGTGCTGAGCTCACTGTCCTGGGTGCAGAAGGCCTGCTGGACCTGAGAGGATGGTCAGCAAAAACCCACCAGAGCCTCATCTCAGCCACAGTCCAATTCATTTAAAAATAAAAGTATCATATGCCATATTTATGCTCTTTAGGAAATAATTTATATTGCTCTATCTGCATAATGGCATTGATATTATGAGTACTTATATACATGTAGCTACTACTTCCTCCTTGCTGTAATGTATGGTTTTAAATTGCTTGTCCTTTCTTTCTTCCTTCCTTCCTTCCTTCTTTCCTTCCTTCCTTCCTTCCTTCCTTCCTTCCTTCCTTCCTTCCTTCCTTCCTTTCCTTCCTTCCTTCCTCCCCTTCTTCTTTTTTTCCTTTTCTTTCTTTCTTTCTTTCTTTCTTTCTTTCTTTCTTTTTTCTCTTTCTTTCTCTCTTTCTCTCTTTTTATAGTCCTGCTGATCTAATCAGAGCCTCACACACACTAGGCAAGACCTGACCTGCATCCCAAGTCCTTCTCATTTTGTTCCGAGACAGTGCTCCTCTAAATTGCCCAATCTGGGTTCAGACCTCAGGTCATCCTCCCTCAGTTTCCAAAGTAGCTGGTATTAGAGTCCTATGCCACCAGGTCTGCCTGACCTTAATATAGTTAAACTGAGCTTAGACATTTACGTCCAACATCTGTCCCACATTCAGTGGTCCCCTCTGCACTAATGAGAAAGAAGCATCATGATGCTCAAGGCCTGCCCTGTGCCCCTGTGCCTGGGACAGTGACCTTTACATTACTCAGGACAAAGGGTGAAGTGAGGATCAATAGTTGCACAGAGATGTCACAGAGTTGGGTAGTGGTTCTGGGCCCCAAGGAGAAATAAGTTCTGTGTCCAGAACTGGGCATGGATGGCTCCTACCAGGTGGCTTCCCCTAGGCAGGGAAGAACAACTGGATCATTAACTGCATTGAAACACATCAACCCCATCCACAGCTGCTGGCGGCCACTCCTTCTGAGTGGACAGACATCTGCGCTTCTGGCAGCTGCACAGCTGACATGGCTACAGGGAATCTGCTCACAATGGACCATGTTGGTCACATGTACAGCTTCTGAATAACTTCTGCTATCCTTTCTGATCTCTAATGACCACCATGCACCATCTTTGAATCTACCATGAGAATCCAAAGAGTGGATTCAGAGGGTAGGGCAAGGGCCAGGATGTGTAAGTGAATACAGTTTTTGACACAAATGAGGACATCCATGTGTGAAGTAAGCATTGACAGGTGTGAATTCTGAGGAGGAGTGGACAGGACAGAGAAAATCCAATCAGGAATGCAGAGGAGAACACTAGAGGAGCCAGGACTGGGAGAGAAGGGATGGGAAGGGGAGAGAGGATGCGATTTCAAAGATGCTCCCAACCTGCTCCCTCAGAAGTCCCCAGACTATCTTCAGCTCCTTGGCAGAAAGATCATCTAGGGGGAGATTCATGCATCAGTAGTGACAGCAGGAATTTCATGTGCCTCGATGAAAGTATGGCCTCTGGTGTCCAGAATGACGTGTGTCCCTATACCAAAGCTCTTCCAGGTGAGCCTGGTGTCTCAGGGAAGCAGGAGCTCAGCAGCCAGGCATCCTGTCTGCTAGCACCATCCTGGATTGTTTAATACTCTGGCTGTATCTGGAGAGGATAGTGATGCATTCTCCTAGGAAAAAGGGAAGGAGCCTAGAGACAGGATCCATACATATTTCTCACTGTTTTCTCAGTGTGAGAAACAGCATGAATATCCCCAAGTATGAGCACTAAGAAATCGGTTATTAACTTGATTTCCTTTTGAACCGAAAGCCAAAGAGGTAAAAGGCTTCATGTTCAAGGAAACACTGTGCCCAATGCAGCCCTGAGGCTGGGTCCTCCCCTTCACCAGAGTCAGAGCAGCAGCAGGAGGAGCTAAGAGGTCCAGTTTCACAGGGTCTCTGAGGCTGATCCTGATCAAGGAGAACTGGAAAGTAAATCAGTCTTCTGTAACTGCCATAGTGGAACAAAACACCCTGGGCTGGGAGATAAACAGCAGAAATGAATCTTCTCCATGTTCTAGAAGCTAAAGGATCAAGATCAAGGTGCCTCAGGCATCCACCCTTGTATCAAGGTCTCCTCCTAGTGGTCGCTCATGCTATGTCATGAAGGCTACTCCTTTTTGCCTGGGGAAGGGATGGAGATAGCTGTTTGAGATCTCTGCTTAGGACACAGGTCTTGGAAGATTAGTCCCACCTGGATAATTTGGTGTAACTTCCATTCCTTCTCAAATATCATGTCTCCACATGCATCCATGTTGAGGGGGGACACAATCAACACCTAAGACAGGTCTGTGGGGACTCAGAGAAGGCCGTGTAAAGGTAAGGTCAGGTTTCCAGTCTCAGAGCCCCACCACTCAGAGGGTTTGTCTCCAGCTTATCACCCACCGGTGACACAAATGTCCCTCTGGTCACAGCAGATTTCCAATTCCAGCCTGTGCAGTCCCTATAGGTGACGGGCACTATGACTCAGTCCCCTAGAGTTCCAAAGAGAAGACCTCTCTGTCCTCATAGTTGTCTTGTCTGCTTCCTCTTCAATATTATATGTCACTGTGAGTCCCCTCAGTGCTCCTCATGGAGCTGATTCTATGGGATCCATCTCCAGATAGATTCTGTAGAGAACACACAGTGATCTCTCAAGTGATTCAGAGATCTATTTGAGGAAAGAAACATGAACAGGCAACTCCTTTTTTTCAAAACATGTTAGTCATAGAACAGTCAAGTGCTGGACAATGTGATCCAGGTCAGTTGATCAGGGATGTTTTCAGAAAGGCTCTTGAGGACTGCAGGCTATAGTGGCACCGGTTGGTAGAGCCCAGGACTGCTGATCTCCACCTGTTGATGCAACTTAATTTCAGTCATTCCAGAAGTGTCCACAGCCAGTTCTAAACCACAGCAGCTGCACCAGCTGTGGACGGAACACAGTTGACACAAGTGTATGCACAATGGCTAGGGAGGTTTGTGCTCTCAGATGAAGCACAAAGAATGAGAACACTAATCTCTTAGACCAGTTTGATGAACACAATACTCTGCCATAACGACAACCTATATGTCCAAACTGTCTCATGATAGTAGCCCGTAGCCACCTGTGAGTATTGATTCCTGGAGATGTAGCAAGCAGAATTGAAGTATTCAATTGAACATTTAGCCTCAATTAAAATGTGTAAAGTCACTTGTGGCTGGTGTGCATCACATCAGTAAACAGCTCTAAGGGTGATAATTAGAGGTTTCATCAGAACCACCAGGATGGCAAGGTGCACTGGTGCACACCTGGAATCCCAGCAACTCATGCAGCTAAGGGAGGAGGATTGTGAGTTTGAGAACAGCCTGAGCAAACTGCAAAAGCCCTAGTAACTTAGCAAGAGCCTGTCTCAAAATAAAAAATAAAAAGAACTGAATCATAGCTCATGCAGTGTTACCCTAGGTTCAAAATCAAGGATGAAAAAGTTTAAAAACAGCATTGGGATGCTAACTGTAAGGTAGAGAGTTTGTCCCATGCCACAATAATAGCAACATCCCAGCCTCCAGGCTGCTGTGTTGAGGTCATGTTCCTCTCAGACACACTCACACTAAAACACTGAAATGAGCCAGGCACAGTGACATGACTATAATCCCATCAGCTGGGGAGGCTGATGCAGGAGGGTCACAGATTCAGAGTCAGCCTCAGCAACAGCAAGGTGCTAAGAAACACAGTGAGAACCTGTCTTTAAATAAAGAATACAAAAGACAAAAGAAAACGGGTTGTGGCTCAGTGTCTCAGTGCCTCTGAGTTCAATCCCCAGTAGTCCCCCCAGAAAACGTGTAACAAGCTCCAGTCACACGCACAAGAATAGATTGTGCCCAGAAATGTCTCTGGAGCTGAGGGGTCACCTGCTTGAGCTCCTCCTAGCCCAGATGGAGGAGACAAATGTCCACACCCCACATTCCTGACTGGCAATACTTTCCCCAAGGACGTCCACACACTGAAGCTACTAAAGAATTGTGTGGTACCCCTAGTTATCAGCTTAACAGCTTTTCAGGGACTCTTGTCTGGATCTTCCAGACTCTGGTTTCAGGAAGAGACCCCCTACAGGTTCACAGACAGCATGCTGTTGCTCCTGGAGTGCAGACTTGCAGCCTCCATTGCTGGAGAAACAAAGTCCTAATACATTAAGCGAGGTTTGTGGTGCCTGTTCAGCAGCCCAGGGAAATGCCTGCTTCCATTTTCCAGTGTGAAAGCCTGGATTGTGGGAAAACCAGGAACAGGGAGAAACCTGCAGAATTTCTTTCATAATAAATCCAGATTAGAAAATGCTTTTTAATATGCTAAATTTTATGACAATGCTGCTATTTTATTTCAAATGAACATAAAATCATTAAAATCCTTCTGAATGGTTGATTTGACACATAATACATTGAACTGAATTACACAGACAACAAAAATATTCTTCAGATTCTTTGGTGATCAAAAATATTTTCTGATGTTTCCTAAAAGAGAAAAGAAAAAAAGAAGGCAAAATTCCTAATTCCAAGGCATACTCTCAGGCTCCTGTGGATAGCACACCAAGCTGTGTTTGCACATCAAATCTGAGCAGTGGACACAGCTGGTCTCCCTCTCCTGGACACACATAACTAGGGTTTATTAGGGTGGGTGAGAACAACGTCCCTGGGCCCAGCTGGAGAAGGGACTCTGTGGGTCTCAAGGGTGACCAGTCTCAACCGAAAGAGAAGCGTCTTATGCATGTGGGTTTCATTGTGGTTTTGTCTCTGATGCCAGATTCTGTTAGTTTGGGTCCTCAAAGCTGCAAGTGCACATGGGACTCCTGGGAACTGGGAGGCTGCTGGGCACTGAACCTGTGTGAGTGTGACCAGGTCAGAGTGCTGACTGCAGAGATGGCACAGTCAAACCAGCACCAGGCTGTGTTCTGAGGACTCTGCAGCCCAGCATTGCACACCATCCCTCCCTGTGTGGCCAGGAAGAGAGACAGTCCTCTGCTCCTGCAAGGAGCCATATGAAGGTCTCTCCAACATGAGGTGAGAATGTGTCCTTGGTGAGACTAGAGCTCCATCCTCCCATAGAGAGGCTTCTCCAAACCCAGATGTCAGTGCAGATCATGAGCACAGAGGTCCCTGAGTGAAGCACACCACCTTTCCTAAGTCACATCCTGTCACCAGTCACTGGAGATGAATTTATGGATATGGATATGCCAGGTGTTCAAATGCAGGAAAACCAGGGAAAGTTGTGACCTACTCATCTTCTGAGTTTGTGAACTCCCTCCAAGTACTGGTAGACACTTGCCTGATTGCACCAAAATTCGTATTAAAGCATACAGAAATTTTCCCAGATATTCTATGTATTTTACTATTTTATTCAATTTTGACTTACTTTAAATTTATTCTTAATAATTTCCTGAATTGATCATTGATCATATTAAAACTATATTTCATAAAATTTTCCTTAAATGGGTAGCTATGAAAATCTTATATAAGTCAGCATTTCCACAATGAGGGGTTTTTCTTTA
>JAJEJO010002330.1:0-120605 GCA_020662805.1 Glaucomys volans
CTGCCTGTCTGGTCTCCATGACTCAGCCGAGCAGTTGCCATAGCTGAGTTGTGACAAAAATCACGGGACAGAAATTCTCAAAATCAGCATGGGAGCACCCCAGAGCCTGTTGCAAGCCTGGAGGCAGAATCCATGGTGGTTTGGGGGAGTCTCTGGCCAAGGTCAGCAGCTACCATTATATTTTACATTTTGGCTTTTAAATATTGAGGATGATATTTTTTTAAATCAAAACAGGATTATAGTTTGAGTGTTCCCATGGCCACCACTGGGGTCATTAATTTGCTAAAAGGACCCAGTTGTGGTTATGGTTTGTTACAGTGAAAGGGTGCAAGTTCAAGTCTAACAGGAAAGGGGCATGGAGAGCATTCCAGACACACACTTTCATTCATCCTCTCCTGGGGAGGTTTTGCAGATAGCAATCACTTCTCCCAGCAAAGACATGGGGAAGTGCTCAGGGACAATCACCCACACCTTGGTATCCAGGACTTTCATTGGGGGTTGACCACACAGACATGGCTGACCTACCTGAGGTCTCCACACCCCTATGTGGCCCAAGGTCCTCACCATAAATCGCTCCGTTAGTCTCGTGTTAGCAAGGTGTGTCCCAAGGTTTCCAGGTAAATAATGACGCTCTTCTAGGCAGGACATTCCGGGGGCTTAGAGAGTCCCACCTGCTGGCCATGGGCCAGGCATGTCTATGGGTGGGTTTACTCCTTTACTGCCGAAGGGTTGACAAGACTCAGTGCAGCTGCAGAGAGCCCAGCCCTCAGAGAGCAAAGGCAAAATGAGACTTTGTTAGACTCACAGAAGATGCATCTGAACTCATAAGGGCACATTTGAGGGTGGGTGTGGGGGGAGCATGCCCTGTGTATCTATTCATAGACACTCGGACAGTGGCCCAAGAAGAGCCCCAGAGGACTGTGGCAGCCCGGCAGGTGCAGCACTGAGGGCGAAGGAAGCATCTGTGGTGCCTGAGAGGTGGAAGCGGCACGTGGACTATGAGCAGCTCCTCCACGTGGCCAATTGGTTTTCAGAGCACCTGTGACTGTCAGAGGGAGCCGCATGTGGGAGGCTCAGGGCCAAATTAAGTCTGTGAACTTAGAATCAGACACTCAGTGAATCTGGAGCTTGAAATAAGAAGACAACCTCATTTGGGGGAAAAATTGAACCAGGAAATTAAATGGCTTCAAGGAGAAACAGAGGTTCCCGCGTTTGCCGGCCAAAGGGTGATCGCGGAGGAGGGAAGCCTTTCCCAGGCTCCTGAGTCCACTGAGCTGTTCCCAAGTGTCTGTGTCACAGCTTGGGCACACCGCCCTCAAGCCTGCTTGTCCCTGCTGCACACCTGGTGCCGTATCCACTTAGGATCGGAAAGCCTGAAAAACGGTACGGTGCTTTTGTAGCCCCCGAGAACGAGTGACTTTGGCTTGTATATTTTGAAAATATTCCCTGGATGATTTTGATGCCCACAGACAGGGTGGTCCGGACAAAGCAGCAAAGGATGAGGCTGGGAAGCGAGATGCAAGCCTTTTTTTTTTTTTTCCTAATTGACACAGTAATTGTACATTTTCGCAGGTTACCGTGTGATGGTTCGATACGTGTGTACAGTGAGTAATGATCAAGCCAGGGCAATTAGCATTTCTGTCACCGCAAACATTTATCATTTCTTTGTGTTGAGAACTTTCAAAAACCCTCTCTTTCAGTTATTTTGAAATATATAATAAATTACTATGAACTATGTTCACCCTATTGTGCCATAGAAAGCCAGGGCTTATTCCTCCTTTCTAACTATATTTCAGTACCTATTGTCCAGCTCTCTCTGTCCTCCCTCCCCTCTACCCTTCCCAGCTTCTGTGTCTTCATTTCTACACAAAGGCCACATGTCCTCACTCCTGGGGAAGCAGCCTGGTTTCGATGGTCTTGAATTTATGCTAAGGAATCTGCACCTTACCTTAGAGGCGATTAAAGTTTTTAGCAGTTGCAGTCCTATTTGCATATTGGAAAGATAGCCTTGGCAGCCATATATGGAACCACAGGAGAGAGGGGTGAATGGGATGGGGTGGGGGTTAGGCCCATTGCCATGAGGGGATGGAGACAGGGAAATCAAAAGAACCATTTTAGAGTAAGAACCAACAGAACTTGATCAGGTCAATGGAGAAGGTGGAACGTCCTCATTCAGTGTCAAGTGAGAGTGATGGGTGATGATCTGGTAACAGAAATAGGGAACTTAAGGAAGGGAGCATGTGTGGGCAGAAGGTGATGAAGCCCCCAGTTGGACGGCAAAAGGAGGTGGTCAGTGGTGTTTGGGTTGGGAGCTAGGAGAGATGTTAGGATAGAGGTAGAGATTTGTGAGCTGCAGGGGACAGCTATTCATAAGCAGGTCCGGGAACCACCTAGAATGAAAAGAGCTCGAGGCGCTGTGAGTTTCCCACTGTGGGTGCCTGGCTTTGCTGGGATCACCTTGCCAGCTCCCTGAATCCTCTGTCTCCTTGACCCCCACTGATGGTGGAGAACTTCCGGAACCCCTTCCTCCTCGTGTTCCCCTTCTCTCTGTTCAACACTCCCCAGCCAACCCCACCATGTGTCTCCACCATTCTCAGATGACCACTGTGATTGACAAGGTCCCCAAGAGTCAAGGCTAGACTCTTGGCCTGTTCTGCATCAGAACTGGAGCGGTCACAGCATCCAGAGCCCCATTCTACAGATGGTGAAACTGAGGTGCAGACATGCAGCTGCTTGCTCAAGGCCACAGCCCTCTTGGGAGGCCCTGTCAGGCTGCCTGACTCCCAGCCAGGCTCCTCCCCACAGACGGTGCGTGGGGTCTTCTGTTTTACAGGACTACACGCGTGTGGTGTGCCCTGTGATTGATATCATTAACCTGGACACCTTCAGCTACATCGAGTCGGCCTCAGAGCTGAGAGGGGGTGAGTGGGGCAGACCCCTTCTCCTTGTCATTGCTTTAAGTGGGAGGAAAGTGAGGGGGAATCTGCCAGTTTCTCTGGAGTGTCCAGTGAATTCTCTCACAGAGAATTCACTCCAGTGTGGCCCTTACTTCTCTGAAGGCATGGGCCAGGGGCATGGGCAGGACACCCCAGCCCCCACCACTCTAGCTGCAAGACGTGCTCCCTCCAGGGCCTCCCCCAGCTACATGGGATCTCTGTGTTGGCACCATCCTCTCTTAGAGACCCCACTGCTCTCTGCCCAGGGTCCAGCACTGACCCCACCATAAGACCAACTTCCAGGTAATCCAGGTGGTCTACAGGCTTCTTAAAACCTGCTTACACCTTCCTGGGACTCAGGGCCATGGGCCACATTCTGTAGCTGTCCATTTTGTTACCCTTGGGTCCTACCCTAATATTTTATCCTCTGACCTTTTTCTCCTAACTCCATCTAGCAGAGAAGCTTCACAGAGGCAGTAGGAGGTATAGCCAGAGAAGGAAGCTGGGAGAGGGAACTCTGGCAGCCCTGCTGTGGATCAGCATAGGGGAACCCTGTTGTACTGGGGACCCTCTTCCCCAGGAACCTGAGTGTATCCATGAACTTATGGGAAATCAACTCTGTAGGTGCCTCAAGAGACTAAATCAACAAGGCTGGTGCTGTGTTTTAGGGTTTGACTGGAGCCTGCATTTCCGGTGGGAACAACTCCCCCCAGAGCTGAAGGCTCAGCGCCTGGACCCCACTGAGCCCATCAGGTGAGTAGGAAGTGTTGGTGCAGGGTGGGGTGGGCAGGTTTAGCACCCTTTGGTCTTTCCTGCTATCCCATGGTATGGGGAGTGGTTTATGTTAGATGCCCTAAAGGACCGGGCAGGAATGAAGAGGAGAACTCTGTGCTAGGCCATCTCTGCTTCTGCCGTTATTTTAAGAGATTTCTGTCTCCATGGAAACTTCTAAGAGAATGGGCTCTGGTGACCTGTGCTAAGGAGTGGGTGCTCAAGATCGTTCACCCTCACACAGGCCATGATGGCCTCATGCTTCCTGCTTAACTGGAGGATCCACAATGCTCCCTTAGGGCCAAGGGCCCCCATGTCTTGTCTGTCCAGACTCATCCCAGTAAGGCTAAGTGACTGCAAACCCTGTAAGTAGAGGCTGATAACAAGACATGGCCCCTGCCACGTATTAATAAGTACATCTGTTCTAGTGTGGGCGAGACCATGGTGGTACGAGCTCTAGGCTGCTTATGCCATGCTGTGGCTCCATCCTGCTCCACTCTCTCTCCTCCAGGTCCCATTGTGACCCACAGTGCACACTGGCAAACTTTCTACCTGCTATTCAGGGCCCATCCGAGGGTATGACATAGAACAGAGCTTAGTGGTCCATCCCCAGGGACCACTCCCTCAGAGGCCTGTGATCTCTGAGTCAAGAGTGTGTGGCCTTGAGGGCCCGCCTGAGACTGGACGGACAACTCATAACAGGCCTCTTGGGAACCTCCAAGCTAAAATAAGTCTGTCGTGGGTCAAGTAGCAGAAAGGTAGCTGCTTAGAGAACCATAGAGAAGGTATGGCATGGGGACTCTTTTTGCCCAGGGACTTAGGGACGCATATTGTCCAAGGGCATCTGTGCCTCTGGTGCCTGTCACAGTAAATGTTTGATCATCTTCATTGGATTGACATAAATCAAACTGAAGAATGAAAGGATTGCAGAAAGCTGAATGGTGTGCTCCAGGCAGATGGGCGGGGACTAGGAGCTCTACCATGGGGTGGGGTCTCCCTTCGTCAGTATCTGGAGTGATGCCCAGAGAGCCTGGAGCCAGATGGCTCTCTGAACAGTGGGAGATGCTCCTTACCAGGCTGAGCACTGGGCAATGCACATCAGCTCCTCAGCTCCTCATTGGTCCTGCATGAAGCAGTTGTGGTCATGGCAAGAGCCTTAGCCTGTTCAGACACCTCAGAGCAGTGGAGCAAGTCAAGGACACAGCTGGTGCTGTAGCCTGAGTTTCCCCATCTCCCTCCTAGCTGAGGGGTTCTCAGGGTGGTCCTCTTCTTGTGGGATGCCTCTGCTCATCAAAGAAGGAATGGGCCAGTTCTTAGAGAGCAGCAGCCTGTGTCATAGCAAAGGTAGACCTGGGCTTCTGACTTCTTCTCTCTCAATTAATTGTTTGTTATTGGACACCATTCCCTTTACCCTCTGGACCCATTGTCTGGGGGGCCAGGACCATGAAGCCTTACAGCCTACCCCATCCATTGATTTAACAAACATTCTAATACTAATGGGGTTATTTGCTTGGATTCTGCTACTGTTGCCTGCCATCTTCTTCAATCCCTTTCCTTCCCAAGGACCTTCTCTGACATCCATCTCAGCAACCAAGAGCCAGGGGAGTTTGGGGTGAGATCCCCTAAAAAGAAAATGAAGATGAGGGTGTATGAGTCTGCTATGACTGCAGGAGCAAGTCCCACAGATTGGATGACTTAAACAGCAGAAATTTATTGTCTCTGGTTCCAGAGACCAGAAGTCTAAAATTGAAGTGGGGGCAGGGTGGTGCCTTCTGGGGGCTCTTCCAGACCTCTCTCCTTGGTGCACGGATGGCCGCCTCCCCCTTGTCTTCTTTTTATGCATTTCAGTCTGCAGGCAAATTGTCCCATTTTGTAAGGACCCCAGTCATATTGGATTAATGCCCACCCTTATGACCCCATTTTAACTTAATTACCTCTGTAAAGACCCCCTCTCCAAATAAGGTCACATTCTCAGGTCCTGGGAGTGAGGACCCCAACATGTGTTTTCAGGGAGAGGGAGATGTAATTCAATCCAATGGAGAGGTAAGGATGGAAAACAAGGGAGCGGGCCAGGTTTCAGGAAATGGATGTGCCACTAACAGGTACTGTCTTAACCCTGTTCTGCCTGGTCAGTGGCCGCTGCCCCTGTTCTCAGTAATGGAGCCCCCCCCAAAGAACCCCACTGGACTGCACCTGAGGGAGAGGTCAGTGGGAACTCTCCAGACCCACAGATAACTGGGGTTTTGAGCAAGTCCTGGATCCCACGGGAAGGGTGCTGATAAAGAAAGGTACCTGTCTGCAAGGTCACAATCAAGAGTAAAACTTTAGAGCAGGTTTTTGTTTTGGGAAACTGGACAAGGTGTTGACCTTTCTGAAGAGGAACAGAAATGGGAAGAAAATGGCTTTAGTTCCAGGTGCCCAGGGCAGAGAGTGTCTCCTCCTATCCTGATCCCTCCTCTTTCCTTCCAAATGTATAGGACTCCGATCATAGCTGGAGGGCTCTTCGTGATTGACAAAAGCTGGTTCAATTACCTGGGGAAATACGACATGGATATGGACATCTGGGGTGGGGAGAACTTTGGTGAGTTCCCATCTGTCGTATCCTTACCTCTTATGTTCTCTTTTCCATCCATTCTGAGGGCTAGGGCGGGATCTCCTGGTTCTTGGGCCCAGCATGGAGCTGAACTGTCACACTTGCTGGGATCAGAACCTGGGATCAGATGGTTAGCAAGCCACTCCTTTGGGGAAGGCTGGGTGGCCACCAGAGCAGTGGTTGTTAGAGGGTAGTGGTACCAGGACGGCAGGATGCTGAGGGGTGTGGGGGGGGGGGGGGCAACGCTAGGGAAACTATTGTGGGGGATGGTGAGGGGCAAAGGCCAGGAGGACCATGGAGGAACACCAGGTCCCAGGGGCCAGACGCAGGCTCAAACTAGGAGCACTGAACTTGGGAATTTGGTATTAGAAAGAGATTGAAGAGCATGAGAGTGAGGAACAGGAAAGCGAGTAACATTCCTTCCCGTCCATTAACCTCCCTCCCTTGGCTTCTTGGAGACAGTGCTCAGCACTGCATTAATGAGGAGGGTCTGTGGACATTGACTTGGAAACCCTGGGGGCATCTGGCCCTTATCTTTCAGTGGGAGAGGAAGGGCTGATGAGAGGGGCTCCTTACAGAGCCCCAAACCCTGCACACAGAGGGCCAGATCTGGTCCCAGTGGTGTAGGGCTGAGGTTTGCAGTTATTGGAGAAGCTGCAGTCAGAAAGCCCCATACCATCTAGCTAGTGACCCCAAGTGACCCTCATTTCACTCCTGTATGACTTTGGGATAAGGACCCTACTTCTTAGGGTTGTGAAAACTCAGTGAGGTGAGTGTGTGAAACCATGGCACCAGTGGGCATAGGGAGTGTGCGTTTCCTTCCAGCAGTGACACTCAGGAAATCCCTCAGCACGCTGCTCAAGGGCGGGGACCTGCTCTGTTCCGTTTGTGGCCATCTCCAGCACTCAGTAAACATGGTGCCTGCCACGTAGGAGGCCCATGGCAACTGTTAAACAACTAAACCACAATAGAGGGAGAGCCCCCAGGGGCCAGGGCCCTTCCACCGTCAGAGCACGGGGGAGCATGTTTGGCGTGGGCTCTTGGAGCAGTGTATAGGCCGAGAGGGATCCTTGGGCTCATCCTGGCCCTCCGCAGTAATGCCAGGCATTGTCCACTGCCACTGTTGTCTCCTGTGCCTGCCCCTGGAGTGTTTTACAGCTTTCTTCCTCATCACTAAGAGTTATTTCCTAGAAATTTATGGCTCCTGGCCTGACCCACAGCATCTGTTCTCCCAAACTGGGCAGTGCAGAAAAATCCATCAGAAAAGTTGGTCTCCTGCCAGACAAGGGCCAGACTGGAAGCCCAGCAAACAAAACAGAAACCCCCAACATGGGCTGGCCACGCCAAATCCTGCTGTGGGACCTGTCCAGGAAGGCCTCATAGAGTGTAGTAGGATCGCGGCTGGGTTGGTGTGGGGATCAAGGCTGGGTTAACCTGCAGTGACCCCCAGGGACTCAGAGCCAGGTAGACCCCTTAGTGTTCTGTCTTATGGGGCAGAGCTGATTGTAGGTCCTGATACTCAACATATCCCTTATTTAGTGATGAGTTCCAGCCTTTCTCCCCCCTGGAGCACTTTGGATGGACAGTGGTCCTCCACTCTTTGCTCCAGATCTGCTAGTAATGTGGCACTCACTGTTTCACAGTTCAGCACATTCTGTGTTAAGATTTGTGTGTGTGCAGAATTGTTAGAAAATTCATTGAAACCCAGCCCCCTCCAGCTTGTCTGCTGGGGTTTGTTTTGCCCTCTTGAACCACTCGAGGTGAGCAGCCGCATTTGGATGTAGACAGCATGTTATTTTCAACGATGGCACATTCTGGCCCAACTTCCTAGTACCTTTCCTTTATAGCAGTGTTAACACACATCTGCTCAAATCAAGAAGCAATCTCATCTAGCCGACTTCCGCGTCGTTTGGCACTAACAAGAACTGATTTGAATAGAGAAGTTGGGAAGGGGTCCCGGGGAGGTGTGGGAGAGACAGTTTATCATTCATCACAAAAAATTTTAAACCACAAAACAAGCACTGCAGACAGACATTGCAGGAGACTCTCTTGTTTTCTCGCACCTGAACATCCCATTATGTTATAGCCAGTTTACGGCACTTTGAAAGCCATTGCTGGATTTTTAAAAAACATTTTATATGCCCAGAAAATGCAGTGCTTTACAAGGGACAGCATAACACCTGCAGGTGGGCATAGCAAGGCACCTGAGTATGCAAAGCTGGGAATTTGAAAGTGGGTCCCTGTGGTGATCAGGGATTGGGACAGGGTGCGTGAGCCTTGCTTCAGTGGCAAAGGAGAGATGCTGTGCAGGCGTGAAGGAGCCTGCCTGTCAGAGTTAAGGACCCCTGACTCAGTGTGACAAGTCCCCAAGTCCTCAAGATCCATTCCCTTTGCAGCCCCTCCTACCTATTCTCTTCTCTCTGTCCCCACCAATCCTCTCCAGTGGTGCTCCACCTCTGTCTCACAATGTCAAGTCCCCTCCACCCCCATGCTCCTGACAAAATGCTGTCTCTGGGATGCAAACCTCCCAGTCCTGGGCCCACAGTGACTCCTTCCTGTCCTAAGGAGGAGGCCCACACTCACTTATCCACTGGTTCCCTCCTGGGGCCTTGCCTACCTCTCAGCCTCTTCTGCCAGCCTGCTCCTCCCTCCAGCCTTCGGTTCAGAAGTGCTGACAGAGCCTCCTGCATATCTCAGAATGTTCCAGAGACCACTATATGACTGTGCCTCCCTTCTCCACCAAATGCTGATACCCTGCCGAACGCATCTCTGGAGCAGCCCCCTCTGTGACTAGGGTACCTTCCCCGCCCTCTCTCGCCCACCCCTCCCTCACTCTGTATCCCTCAGCATCTCTCTACTGTCACTGCACTGATCCCTCTTAGGCGTTTGTTTTACAATCTGAACCTGCCACCCCACCTGTCCCTTGCTAAGCCAGGAGCTCCTTGAAGGCAAGAATATTTATCCAACGACCCATTCCAGAGGCCCAGAACAGTAGGAACTGATCACCAAATGTGTGTGCCAAAAGTAAGAGACCAAATAAGGGAATCCAGGGAGGGAAGGGCAATGGAGATACAGTCACCCCTTGGTGCCTGAAGGGGACTGGTTCCAGGACCACTCCACACAACGGAATCTGCAGATATCAAGTACCTTATATAAAATGGTATAGTATTTTCATATAACCTACACAGAACCCCCTGTGTGCTTTAAATCATCTCTCAATTACTTATAATAATACAATGTAAGTACTATGTAAATAATTGCTCTTTATGGTTTAGGGAATAATGACAAGGAAAAGGAGTTCAGACGTGTTCAGTACAGATGCAATTCTTTTTTTAACATTTCAATAAAAATAATAAATCACAGTTGGTTGAATTCATAGATGAGGAAGCCACCCATATGGAGGGCTGACTGGAATATATGAGGTGCCTGTTAAAATGGGTCTCATTGCATAAACGGAGCCATGCTTAAGGGTCCCCTTAAAACATGAAAATACTAACAGCAGGCAGAAGCAGCTTTCCTTAACAGGAAATAGAATTGCTGTGTGTTCTACATATCTTCCTATGTGCTGGGTTTACTTTATTTCACAGCCCAGAAATGCATGAGATCATGGGCCAGAGCAACCGTGATCGAGCTCAATCTCAAGCCACCCTTGCCCCTCCCATCTCACTTGTTATCTGTTCCAAGCAGTCAGTGATGGAGTGGCTGCAGGGGCCATGCGAAGGCCATGCCAGGTCTTACCCCACCCCTGACCCTGGTGGCATCATTCCCACCAAGTATTTCTAAGATGAGTTGAAGAGTTTTGATAATTACATCCACAGTTTAGGATATGAGCAGGCTTTAGGGAAATGTGGCTTTTAGACTTTTTTTTTTTTCAGAAGTTGATTTGCATTAAAATTGGATGCTTAAACTCCAATTTGCATAACACAGGATACGTGTAATATATCTACTTACTTTGAGCTGCATCTTAGTTTTAGCTTTTGGTTTTTAGAGATAAAAGGAATCTGTTGCCCAGTAAGAAGTGTGTATGAGTGTGAGTGTGTGTGTGCGCCCATGCCTGTGTGTAGGTGGTGAGTGTCAGGGGTACACATTTCCAAAAAAGGAGGCTTTGGCACACACAGGAAGGGAAAATATGGGATTCCTGTATTTAGAATGAGGGATTTCCAAAGCACAGCAGGCACAGAAGACAGTGCTGGAAAGAGAAGAGGTGGGGCCCAGAAAGGACTTGTCACCACCCACCAGCCCCAGAATGTAGTCTGGAACACCAGGCTATTCCAGGCTTGGTGTGCGAGAGTATTGTAGGAAGAACGTGGGATTTGGAATCAGACAGGACTACGTTTGATTCCCTCCCGTAGTCCTCATTAAGTACCTTCCTTTCTAAGTCCTTCAAATGGAGACAATGATCCTGAAGGAGGGAGAACAACCCCAAAGACGTGTACACCCTAATCTCTGGAACCTGGCAGGATGTTACCTTTCATGGCAAAAGGGTCTGCATATAGAATGAAAGTCACTTATAAGTGGTCTGAAGATAGGAGCTTATGGATGTGGTCCTGTCTCATCATACGAGCCCTTAAAAGCAGAAAACAGTCAGGCTGGAAGCTGAGAAGTTATAGATGTCGAGATTTGAAACTCAAGAGGCATTTGACCACCTCTGCCAGTTTGAAAAAGTAGGGGGCAACACAGAGGTGGCCCACAGAGGCCCCAGGCTGGCCACCTGCAAGGGAAGGTGAATCCCCTTTCCACAATGCCAACAACTAAGTTTTACAAACAACCTGGGAGAGATCGAAGGTACATTCTCCTTCAGAGCCTCCAGAAAGGAGCATGATCTTGCTAATTGCTTGATTTCAGTTGAATGAGACCCTGAGCAGAGGATCCATCCAAACCCACTCACCAACTTTGTAGTAATGCATATGGCAGTTCTAGAAAACTATCAGAGTCCACATATCACCAGGCTGTTGTGAAGATAATTAGATGATGTCAATGCCTGTGCTCCAGCAGGGTTGGTACTTTCCTACCAGTCTGCAAGAACATCTGTTAAAGGAGGCTGGCATCTGCCCTGCTGGGATACTTTGTTCCTCCTACTTTTTCCATTGGTCTCACCCTTTCTGTGCTCCATGGTTCAAGATTAAGGGAATGTCCCTATCTGGGAGGAGCACCCAAGTCTGATGAAATGTCACCTTGCCTCCAGATGGAGAGCAAGCTGCAAATCCCACTTTGTTTCTTTTCTGTACTATTCTATTAAAGACCTATGCCCAGGTGTAATCCCACAAGTCCTTCCTTCATACTGCTCCTGAACTTCCCTAAATATAGTAAGTTCCACTAGAGAGGACACTGGTTGTTGGTTTTCTGTAGGGAGTATGGAAAGATAAAGGGCACCATCTTGATATTTGTAGTCATTTGGCCACTGGTGACCATGCAATGACAGTGGTTAATATTTGTCAAGAAGCAGGGACCTGGAAGCAGCTTTGATTGCCCCAGATGTGGGTGAAGTCCAGTTTTGCTCACAGATTCAAGGCTGTTTTTGATGGACCAATAAGATTAGTCAAGTCAATGTGTTCATGAAAGAATAAAAAGAATGTCTTATAACATTTTGATAAGATGTTACTACAATGAAATGCTACAATCTAGGGAATTATAAAGAACAGAATTTATTTGTTATAGTTCTGGAGGCTGGGAACCCATCTAGTGAGGGCCTTCTTGCTGCATAACCCTGTGGTGGAAAGCAGAAGGGCAAGAGAGCACACATAAGGTAATGCGGGAGTTTGGAGGTATGAACTCCCCCATCTCTCATGAATCCACTGCAGAGATAACTAACCCTCTCCCAAGATAACACCGTTAATCCATTTGTGAGAGCAGAACCCTCACAACCTTCTCACTTCCTGAAAGGACCCACCCCTCCACTGTGTTGCTTTGGTAATTAAGTTTTCAGTACATGAACTTTGGGGGTCACATTCCAACCACAGTATGAATGACACTCATCAGGCAAGTCTCTTTCTTCTCCCCACTGACCTCTCTACTCCCTTGGTCCTCAGTAGTCTTAAACTTGGCCAGAAGTAGAATGGTGTGTATACAGATGTGCACACTATACGAGGCTCCATTGAAAACCGCACCCATTGTGTGAAGTGTTCCCCAGGAGGAATGATGCCCTTGCCTTTGTTAGAAACCGAGCTACTATATGAGGTTAGAACTTTGACCTGCACAGTGAGCAGGGGTGTGTGTATATCTGTGATTTGCTTTCCTGGGAAGAAAGCTACTCATTCTCTCCCTAATTCCTGCACATCACTCAGGGGCTCCACAGGTGGGTGTTGGTTCTGGTGAATGGAGAGGACTCTAGAAGAGCTGGTAAAAACAGCTGATGGATTAGTGAGGAGATGGAAGGAGAGAGATGGGAATGGAGGGCAGGAGAGTAACTTGCTCTCAAATATTAATCTACATTTCAAAGGAAGTAAGACCATAACAGTGCCCCGATGAGGATGCAGAATGCACAGCTAATCTGGATCTGCATGATACTTATCACTAGGGATGATGCAGGCAACTGACTTCACAAGAAGCCCCCACTAAGTCCCCATGCAAAGTCCTTAGCTCCCTTCTCCTCCTTTGTTAAAGAAACGATGTCGCTGTAAGAATGCCTGCCTGGGAAACAGGCTCTCACTGAACCTGGGAGGGCTTGCTGCCTCAGCCTCAGTCCATGAAATTCTGATGTCCCTTGTCATAGCTCCCTGCAGAGGACTAGCAAGTCTCCCAATGGCTTGAGCAGAACTCTCCCAACCTGGGATCCTGGCTTTCTGGCCCAGGAGGATGGGCATCCTTATCCTGAAGTCAGTGGTATAGACAAGGACAGAGATTAAATAATCCACACCATAGTGCCTATAAATCATCACACTGATCTGGAAACTCCAAGCTGCACCCCAGATTGCCTCTTGACTCTGGTGGCAGCACAGCAACCCATGTCAGGCCACATGTCTCCCAAAATTTTATTTACAAGGGTTGGATTCCAAAAACTGAACTCATCTCAGGCTATAGTCCTGAAGCAGGCAGTTGGTGGAATTGGATGAGAGAGTTGCTCAGGTCAAAGTGATCTCTCTGCTCAGTGTTAAAGTTTATGGGCGCCTTAAAGTCAGTATCTGCATTAGCCAGTGGCAGATGCCAAGTGTTAAGATGAGGTGGTGTAAGGCAAGAACCTGGACTACGCTGGCAATGGGGGGATGTATTTCAGTTTCCAGCTGCTGGTATTAGTTGTCCTGGCAGAGGTGCTGCCTTGTTGGATAATAAGAACATCAGTAACCACTGATGGAGGTTGCTAGGAGGACCAGTAAACTACCCCTTAAGGAAGAACCTCACCACGTCTGAACCAGAGGGACAGAAGGGACCATTTTCCTCCATGGCTAATGTTTGTGGACCTCAGGTACTCTGCATGTTTATACTCACACGACAGACACAAGGCACTGAGGAGGAGGAAGAATGGGCTTGGAGAGAAGCAGAGGCAGGGTAGCAGTGGTTGAAGGCAGATGCCAGGGGAATGTCACACCTCCCTGAAGCATCAGCCCTTGGGAGGGGGTGCTGCTGCCTGGAATAGAGCTGGGACTGGTCAACAGAGAAGAGTCCTCAACATCCAGTGGACACTGGGATCAGACAAGGAAGGAGTGTCAGGATGACATTCAAAGATGACCCTCAGAGTTAAGGAGGTGAGAGGTCAGGAGAGAAGAGGAAGGTGAAGAAGGATCATGGCCTGGTGATGGGACAGTGCAAGGTGGGGGGTTGTGCAGGACGGTGGCAGAGGGGAGGGAGTCATAGGGTTCAGAGAGCAACAAAATGCTTGGCAGAGGGAGCTCAAGGGGTTAAGCAGTTTGCCAGGTGGGGGATGGCGTTGGGGCCCCGAGTTGGAGGGATTTGCTTTGCAGATGAGTCGGGACATATGTCTCATCTGAATACGTGGAAAGGAAGAGCGGGGCTAAGGCACATGCATATCTTTGGAGGAGAGCTGGCACAAGTGTGTAAGTTATATCTAGTAAGCAAGGCTGCCATCGTTTGGGGGGTGTTGAGGGGTTTCCTTTTTGGGAAGTGAAGCAGACCCTGTTTGAAGTCCCGGAAGAGGAGTTGATTGGAGCACAGTATGTCTGCCTTCCGACATACTGAGACTCCAGTTCACACATGTACTGACACGATTCCACGCTCGATCCCTGAAGTCCCTCAGTGTACTCGCTGTGAGGTGGAGAGGTGGGTGTTAGGCAGTTGGCTGAGCCACTCCTTGCTCGGTGACTCAGACAAACGCCGGGCTGCAGGACACATGACTCAGAAGGTGCCCCAGCCGTTTGGGGCATTTGCTACCTCACTCTGTACTGAGGACCTCTATGGAGAGTCAAGTTTTCAGATTTCAAGTCCACAAAGTACAATGTCTCCTGCAGCATGGTGGAAGATGGGAAGGAGGAAGCTGTGAATGGTCTAAAGAGTGAGGAGCAGGCACAGGTGGGTGATTCCGTGCAGAGTCCAAGTTTTAGAGATGGGCTTGGGAAGGGTGTCTCACAGTACCTGCTGCTGAGCTTCCAATCACACTTGGGGTTCACACAGTCATTCTCACAGTTCTATTTCATTTGATGGTGATGGAAGTCCAACAGAGTATTTTTATGATTGTTCTTTGACATATGAGAAAAGCAAGCCTCTGCAAGCCGAAGCAGATTTCCCAGGGAGGTAACTGGTAGGTTGCTGCAGATTTGGGTCTGCAGAACCCCAAACCAAGTTCTTCCTGTTTCTCTGTTCCTCGTGTTCCTGGGAATGAGCTGCAGCTTGTTCAGGAGAGTGCCTCAGTGACAGTGAGAGGGGCAGGTGCAGAGGTGATGGGTCACTAGTGTGAAGGAATGCTTGCTTGCAATTCAGTGACCTTTGCTCAGAGACATGGTACAAGGCAGGAGGGAACAAGACAAGCACGGGTGGCTGGGGGCGTATGAGTGAGAGCAGAAGATCAGGATGAAGAATTTGAGACCAGGTGCCTGCTGGGAGAGCTGGCATGCAGGGAGACTGCAAGCTGGCAGGGGAAGGGACAACAGGTGAGAGAGGTCTGGTGGTGAGGAAACCTGGTAGACCTGGAGGTGTGGCCCAGGCAGCCGGAAGGCACAAGGCAGGCCTGTGGCAAGAAGATCCTGGTGTACCTGAGCAATCTTTTCCTCTGCACTGGGATACCCAACCTGCTTACCTGTGCTCCTCACAGGGGCAGCCACCCCAGGCATGGCCTTTTCCTGAGCCAGCCTGTCTCCCTCACACTTAAGCTTGACTGCAAAAGAATGGACTGGGCAGGAACTCCCACAGATCAGATGCTATCTTTCTACCAGTGACTTACCCCATGAGATGTAGCAGGCAGCTGGCCCTCAGCATAGTCAGTAAGGGGGTGCATTACAGAGAATTCCAGAGCAATAACACAACTGTCTAACAGTCATTCTGCTTTTTAACATCACCATGCACTGACACCTCCAAAGAGCACTGCCCACTGATGCGGAGGCCCTGCTTGGATCCTGCTCCTAAGCAGACCTGGTGTAGTAGACACCCCACCCACCACTTTGATCCCCACAACAGCAGTCAACCAAGAAGAAACGGATGTGTGTGCAAAATCCCCACACCAGAAGCACCTCAGCAACAGCTTTTCAGCTTCTAGCATTTTCTCCAGCTGCTCTCAGCTCTGGGTTTGCTCAGATTTGCTCCTCCTGGGCTACCATTCAGGGGGCTCCTACCCACTGGTAGAATTGCAGTCTCAGTGTAGAAGGCATTTGCATGGACCCCTTGTCCAAGTGCCTCCTAGAGGTTCTGTCCTCTCTTGCATCTCACTATGTAGTTTTCTAGCCTGTCCTGAGTCTTCTTTTGATAGACATCTGATCCCTGACTTAGAAAATTCTCTCATATTCTCAAATGGAATTCTTCTCTCCTCAGTCTGGATTTTAACCATCTGTGGTCATAATGGAGAGTGAGTCTAATCCATCTTCTAACCAAAACCTGCATTTTCCAATCAACTCTGATTACCCCCAAGTCTTCCCTTTTCCTGCAGAGCCCCTGCCTTACTGTATTGGTCACCAGTTGTGTGACCACATGCTGGTCCCTGGTCCTCTATTACCTCACACCACCCTCCAAAGTGTTAGAGCTGCCACCGCTGTTTGTGGATGTGCTCCCAGCCAGTGGAACACCCAGCCTGGCTGCACAATGTTCTTAGCCACTCACAGCACCAAGGCCTGGTGCCGGGGCTCCCTGGTGCCTAGTGCCTCAAAGCCAGAGGAGCCATATTCGGAGGTAATAGGAGAGATGTGGCTATCTTGCAGAAATCTCCTTTCGGGTGTGGATGTGCAGCGGCAGCCTGGAGATCATCCCCTGCAGCCGAGTGGGGCACGTCTTCCGGAAGAAGCACCCTTATGTTTTTCCTGATGGAAATGCCAACACGTACATCAAGTAGGTGCATATCCTGGGCTCAGCACATTTGGGCAGCAGTGACGTGACTGTGGCTAACGATTGGCAGCTGTCCCTTGTGCTCTGGATAGACACCAGCTGCACCTCTGTCCCTTGAACTCTGCCTGAGCTTCCAGCGCTAGGGCTGAGGCTTGACAAGGTCCCCATAGGACCTTGGGGGCATCAAGTTACTAGGAAACACCATCCTGCAGACCCACTAGTGGAGGGTCCTTGGGAAGCTGTGGGGAATGGGGCCACATAGGCAGATATGGACTGCATACCTGCTCCAGGGCCTAACCGGGCACACAAGGGTTCAGGCTGGGGCACGTCCTGAGACGTATTCTCATCTCCTGCTTGGACATAGTACATCCACATCATAGGTACCAGGACTCAGCCACCCAGAAGTGTCTGTCCTTTCTTCCTCCTTCCTACACCTACTTTCCTTCCATCATGTCTCCTCTTTTGATCTTCTCTTTTCATAAGATAATTCATGTGTAGCCATTTTTTCATCTTTTCCTTTCCCAGCTTCTTTCCCTTTCCTTCATCATCTACCCATCCTCTCTTTTTTCCTGTCATTTGGTCCTTTAGGGTCAGGGGAGCTATGGCCCTTTTTGGTGGTGTCCTTCATTTGGGTTATCATTGTCCTCTGGGTTCTTCCCCCCTTTGTTTTTCACACCCATGAGCAGGTGTGCATCCTGACAGCTGCCTCAGAGGAGGCATGATCTAAGCAGTGGAAAAATCAGCCATACCTTTTGCAGCAACATGGTGGGCAAGGGTGGGATGTGAGAAAAATCAGCAGGCCAGGGAGCATCAGGGAAAGCAAGGGTGGGTCTGCCTTTGCCAGCAGGTTTTCAAACCGCCAAGGTAAGCTGGGACATCAGGCCTTGGAAGTGGTGTGGTCACCTGGAGGCAGGCTAGCCTGGGAAGGAGGTGGCAAAACCTGGGACTCCAGACATTCATTCTGTTACTGACTCTGCCCTGGCCAGTGAGCAGCAGCATCCCTGCCCCTGAGCCATTCAGTGGTTAGGGAAATGTGGCACAGTGTCCCCAGAGCAGCTTCCAGTCTGCAGATTGCTAGGCCAAAGGAGGGGCCAGCAGAGCACTATTAACCGCCTCCAGTGCCCAGAGAGCTGGGTTGTGTATGTATAATGTCATTTCAGGTGACAGCTCAGAAGGGCTTGCCATGCTCCTCTATCAGATGCCTTTGCTCCAAAACAGAACTGGAATCTGGAGGAGCATGCCCCTTCTCCCAAGTTCATGCCTCACAGGTGCTGCCACATGCCCTCTCATTGTTTCTGATCTCTTTCTCTCTACCCTGGGGTTCTTCATGGGACCCCTGCATCCCCAACTGCTAAGTGATAACATCTTCAGTGTCTGTCTGTCCCTCTCCCTGTGTCCCTTTTCTGTGACCTTTGGGGTCTGACTTGGGCACAGTGACTGGAAGAGATGGTTTGATGACCTGATTCCTTGTCCCTGCATGTACTCATTGCTTGGCCTTTGGGTGTGCTGACATCCCCTGGAGAGCTGGGACCTCAGCACGTCCCCTGTGGTAAAGGGGAGAACCCTGGAACAGGACCCCAAGAACCACAGCTGGTCAGAGGCAAGATGCTCAATAGAGAGCCTGCCTTTGTACTCTGAATTCCTGGCAGTAAGTGGATGTCCCTGGCTCTCCTGACCCTTCCTTCTCTAGTTCTCAGAGTTCAGTTTCTCTTGTGATTTTTCTGATCTGTACCTTTTGGTGAAGGTGTTACTGCTAAAGTCTTGCCTTGGGGTAAGGGTGCCATGGAGATCGGGGAGGCTTGGCTGGGTTCAGTGCCCTGAGAACCATAATGTTAAGACTCTTAGTCATGGTGGTCCCCACCTGCAGGATGCTGCCAGCTTTGCCAAGTGTGTGTGTTTCAACTGGGTGCATCACAGATCCTCCCAGACAGCCATTCCTGACACTCTTTGTCTCCCCAGGAACACCAAACGGATAGCTGAAGTGTGGATGGATGAATACAAACAGTACTTCTATGCTGCCCGGCCTTTTGCCCTGGAGAGGCCCTTTGGGAAGTAAGTGTCCCTCCAGGTTAAGAGGGCAAAGGGGCCAGAAGGGCTTCTGGCCCCCAGGCCCATCAGCTTAGCTGGTCTCCCTGGGTCTCCAAGCTCTTCCAGACCCAGAACTACAACTGCTCTTCTTTCATACTCAGTTCTGGGGGTGCAAGGACCTGCTGCCACCTGCACTGCCAACGCAGGGGGGAGTTGCACAATGCGCTGATATTTCCAGCTCTTCACAGAAAGATAGGATGCTGGACCAGTCCCTTCACATTGGAGTTCCTCTTTCTACTTTTCAGTGGCCCAAGTCTGTTTCCCTCCTTCCTTGGAGAGAAAGTAGGCATTCACATGTCCCCTCTAGCAATGCTCAAGCTTCACAGTAGAAGAGAAGAGGGAAAGGGATGTTTATTAAGAGCTAGATGTCATTAAATGAAATATCTCATTAATCTTCCCCAAACTCTGAGAAATGGGCTTAGTTAGCCCTGTTTGAAAGATGAGTCAGGGTCTTACACAGGTAAAGTCCTTGTCCTAGATCACACCATGTAAGAGGAGGATGGACACTCAGACCACTCCTGCCTGATTATAAAACATCATGGCCTCACATCCCTCAGAGCTGGGTGGAGTAGAGAAAACAGCAATTTCTTTGATGTTATCATTTGTGTTTCCTGGGGAGCAGCCGATGGCTTTTTGCCCCACTGATGTCACTCACTAGTGATGCGGAAGTGATGCAGAAGCGGATGGTGTTTGCAGCCTAAACTTCATAGGTCAAGTCCATCACTCACAGGAGGACCAAATTGGAACCAGCCCAGATCACTCCCACCTCTGAAATCACAGCCCACGCCATCCCTCTGGTTATCCTCACTCCTACCTTGCCGAGACCTTGGCTCTCAATCTCATCATGGCTTCCAGTCCACTGGCCATGTCTACCACCTCCTCCCTTTACCCACTTTCTTCTCTAACTTGGATTCCACTCTTGCTTAAAGACAGATCTCAAAGGGTCTTGTCCAGAGATCTTCTACCCTATGGTTCATCTAGCAACACCCTTCCCCAACCCCACAAACTTTTCTCAACTTTTCTGGAGGAACCTATCTTTGTACCTCTTCCTTCCCTGTGCATGGGCTGCTGGACAATATTGGGACATAGTTAGTGCTGCTGATCATAATCCATAGACATCTGTCTCAGTGAGGCCACAGGATGCCTGCTGACCCTGCTAACTCTCCCAGGCAGCATCCCCTTCATCTTCAGTAAATCTCTACTCCCCAGCCTCCAGTCTACCTGCCCTTTCCCTTGCTGCAGATGACACCTGTTTTACAGATGAAATAGACAACATCAATTTCCCAGGACAAACAACCATTAGCTTCAACCCATCTACACCATCCTTCTTGGTCTCTTGTCTCAAGGAACTGGTGTGCTTCCTGCGGTGGTAGGGTGGTAGGCCAGCCCTCCACCTGCACTCCGGATGCACCATTCATACCCGTGCTCATTCATAAATCAACATTTATCAGATTCCCACTGCCTGGATTGATCTCCTCCTGCCTCCTGGTGCAGGGCCTCTCAAACTTTAATGTGCACACAGAACTCCCGGGGATCATGTTAAAATGGGGAATGTGATTCTCCAGGTCTGCGTTTCTAATAAGCTCCCCAGTGATGCCGTGCAGCTAGTCTGAGGATCCAATTTGAGGAACAAGGTTCTAGTGGGGAAGTTTCCAAATTATGTGCACAGCGGGGAGCTTTAAATCCCCCCAACTCCTGGAGGAAGCCGAGTGAGCTGATTTACTTTGTTGGGGGCATGACCTGAATTGTGGAATTCATGGAAGACACCCTGTCCCCACCCTGTGATCCCAGTGTGCAGATGGCTGGGCTTGCCTCCAGGTGCCTCTACCCGCTCTGTTCTTTGATAATCTGATGTATCATTCCCACGTGCATTTATACTCACTCCATGGCTTAAAGGTGGGGGAAGGACAAACCACAAAACCCTCCCTCATCCCAGTGTGGCTCATCTCTTCTGCCCGTTCAGAACCCAGCGTCATGACGCAGTAGTCTGCTCTCACTGTGGCCTCCCCCTCACGCTGACCATCAGGACGTCTCCCCACCCCTCTGGCATTCCTCTGGCCCTTGGGCTTCCACAGCTCTGCAGTCTAGGCTTTTCTGCTGCTGTAGACCACTCCTTAGTCCTATTTACAGGGTTGGTTTCTTTTCCCCACCCCTCATATGTTGGTCTTCCTGCAATGCAGGACATTCTCCCTGGCACTAATTGCCACATCTCCACTGCCCATGATCACATCTCTATTTCTAAGCAAGACCTCGCCTCTGAGCTCCAGGTACTTACATGTTTCAACTGGGCCACTCCCAAGGTGCCTCCCAGACACCTCCAACTCCACAAGTCCTAAACCCATGAAGTTAACTCCTAAACCTGTCCCTTATCCCATACTCTCCATTGCCGTGAACCTTCTTCCTTGGACCTAATTGGCCAAACAGAAATCTAGGCATCATCCTTGATTCCCACCTCCAGTTCTCTGCCCCCATTGAAAAGATCCACAGGTCTTGGTGGTGCTGCCTCGTTCACACACTGAGCTTGTTCCAAACCTGACTATCCTGTCCCTGAGGCACTGAGAGCTGGTGGGGAGGTGTGGTTTATGCTCTGCGGGAAGTTCTGCTGCAGCAGTGTGAGTGGGTGTGGAAGGCGGCCAGGCTGGATGGGAGGCAGGGCCAGTTCTGTTGGCAGTTCAGGAAGGGCAAGGTGCAAATGGAAATGGGGGGGGGGTACCAGCAGTGCACATGGAGAGCAGTGGAGGATTGACTCCCCTGGGCCTCCATGATAAAGCGTGATTGGTACCCGGGGCTGCACAGTCACCTCCCTCCTATCCTCCCTGTCCCTAGTTCTGCCTTACCAGGCCCATTCCAGAACCAACTGAGAGGTGCCTTCCAAGTGCAAACACTGTCCTGTCATACCCTGCATAGAGCCCATTGGTTTCAACCTGGTGCCCTTAACATGAAGCCCAGTCTCCTCAGCAGTGCCCCTAGTGGACTGTCCCTACTCTCTTCCCACCCACATTCCCTCTTCACACGTGCTGAAATCCTACCCCATCTACCTTCTAGTTTGTCTAGATGATGTCTGTCGTTCCTTCCAGACACCAGTGTCACCATTACCACCTTGGACACCCTGCACTCAACAAGCACCTCTGAGTTTTCCACAGCCCCCGCAGACCCACCCTCTGCTACCATCCTGTCCCACACTGGGTACAATGCTGGACACACAGTAGGTGCCCAGTGAATATCCAGGGAGCCGTCACATGCCCAGATCCTAGCACCAGCCAAGGAAGAGGATTCTCTGAGGCTGGGGCATTCTGGAGTACTATTTCAGCTGCAGAATCCAAAGAGAGACTGTGAGTAGCAGAACCAGAGCCCCAGTGGAGCATGACCACTGACACACTGAATATTCCAGCACCTTTGTTTTTAAGGAAACGTCAAAACAGCCCCAATTCCATTTTCAAGTGAAAGCGAAGTCCTCAGTCCCACCGCTGCACCATTGTGTAGTACACTGCTCGTGACTCATGCTCTCAAGCCTGGGCAACTGTGGCAGGTCCTTCCTCTGATGGCTGTTTTGTCTTTGTCCCCATCACCCCCAGCATTGACAGCAGAGTGAACCTGAGGAGGAACCTCAACTGTCAGAGCTTCAAGTGGTACCTGGAGAACGTCTACCCGGAACTCAGGTACCCCTGCCCCATGGAGCCTTGGCTGGCAACGAGGAGAGGCCCTCAGCCAGCTTGCCCTGGAGGAGACAGCCCATGGCCAACTGGATCAGGGGTTTTAAACCTAGACAGGCTACAAAGCAGGGCTAGTTGGCTCTTCTGATCCCTGAAACTAGATGGGGAATTAGATCAAATCAACAGCATGAGGGACTGATGGTAATTAATAGCAGTATTTCTCAGCTGCTGGTGTTTGTGCCTCTGGTTGTGTCCTGAGAGCATGGACTCAGTGGTGCAGGCTCCATCCCGGGGACCCCTCACCCTGTGGCTCCCAAAGGCTCCTTTACTGCCTTACTCTTAGTGACATCCTTCTCTGAGCAGATGCCAATCTTTGCAACAGCCCAAGGGAAGGTGACCCTGCCATTCTCAAATACCCCACATCCTCTCCAGCTGCTAATATTCTTGATCCAACAGCAGTGCATTCTCATCTCTCTTTGTGGCTTTCCTCCAGAGTCCCCGAGGATTCCTCCATTCAGAAGGGCAAAATCCGGCAGAGGCAGAAGTGCCTTGAGTCTCACAAGCAGAACCAAGAGATCTTAAACCTAAAGCTGAGCCCCTGTGCCAAGATCAAAGGCGAGCATGTGAAGTCCCAGGTAAAGTTAACTGGCTAGGGACACAGCACCATGTGCCACAGAGGAGGGAGGTGGCCAGATTAGCCTTGGTCACCTGCTCTCATGTGTCATCTGGGGCCTGGTTCTACACAGATCAGTAAGGGAGCATGAGAAGGAAGACCCCCACCACCACTCTGCCACATGTTCACACTGCTGGGTTCCAGATACACAGAATTCCTGTGTATCAGCTTAACAGGCAGCATTTTACCAAAAGGGAGTGGCCCATAAGTTAGCTGGAATTTGTTGAGTCTGCTATTGATGTCCTTCCTGCTGGCAATAAGCATTGCCTGGATCAGACAGGGTGGAGGTCAAAGCTCTCTGGAAAATGTGAATTGGAAAGAGCAAAAGCCTCCACTGGGTGCCGCCTCTGAGACAAAGTGAGTCTCCAGGTAAACTGGCTTCTGGGCAGTCCCTTCAGATTTGGTGACAATCACATCCTCTGCCTCATCTCTGGGCAGTATCCTCATTCATCCTCATCCTCCCCTCTGCGGATCACTAGCTCCATCCACCTCTGCCTCTCCTGCTCTCCCCAAGTCAGCAGGACTGTAGACCTGCTCTTTTCAAGGTCATTGACAAATCCACAACCTGTCGCAATCTCTGTGGCCTTTGGCCAAGCACGTCCATCACCGACTACCCTCCCTGCTCTACAGGATGGATCCCCATTCGCCTGCTTCCCCATCTCTCCTGTCTGATTTCTTAGCTGGCTTCTCTCCCCACCTTCAGGCCCCCATGGTTGATGTTCACCAAGGTTCTTTATAAGCTCTTTCATGGAGTTTTGTTTTTGTTTTAGTTTTTTTTTTTTTTTTTTCATTTTTCCAGCTCTGCCAGGCTCCTCTGTTTATTGATTCACAAATTCTGTGTCTCCATTCATTCATTCACTCATTCGTTCAGAAAATACTTCCCTGCTAACTTGAAGATGTAGAGATGAGCGCCTAGTCACAGGCCTCGAGAGGCTAAGTGCAGGAATAAGCAAGTGAGCAGCCACCATGATACAATTCCTGACCTGGAGAGCAGTGCTAGGCACTGCGGGAGCAGAGAGAGGTGGCATCTGAGTTATGTGGGAGGACGGGGAAGTTGTCCCAGAGGACTTGAAAATGAGCTGTCTCCTGAGAGATAAGTGGAAACAGACCTGGTCAGGAAGGGGAGAAAGGGTAGCTTAAGAAATAAAGCAGGTGCTGAGACCTGGGGTCCAGAGTAAGGGGGCTGCCTTTGAAGAGCTGCAGGGAGTCTGGGGTCTGAGGGGCTGTTGAGGCCAGCAAGAAGCAGCAACCAAATCATGCCTTCTTCCCTGTTGAGGTTGGCCTTCACCCTCAGGAGTGGGGCACCATGAGATCTTGTTGTTCAACTCCCACCTGGACCCTCCAACCCAGGGCAACTGAGTCAGACTCATCTGTGATTCAAGTCCACAGATGGAGTGAGCATCTGTTAGCACCCTGCTGCCTCCCCGTCAACACTGGTTCTCTCCACCTGATCACTTTCCTCCAGGTGTTACGATTCCAATCCTGCCCAGTGCCTGTGGCTCCTCTTCCTCCTGCAGTCCCCGGATCTGCCAGCCCCTGCACATTTTCCCTGAGCGCTCCCTTCCATTTGCTGCTTCTTGCTAGATCTGTGTTGCTCAAACTCAGCTCTGTTGACTGTTGGGCAAGACAATTCTTCATTGTGGGGGACTGTCCTGTGCATCACAGGCTGCCTAGCAGCAGCCTTGGCTCTAACCACAGATGCCAGTAGGACCTGCCACACATAAGTTGCAGCTGTCAAACTGCCTGCAGATGTCACCAAATGCCCTTAAGGAGACAGAGTGGCCCCTGCTAGCAGCCATAGTTAGGTTATGCAACAGCCACCAGTACTTCTCCTTCCCTGCTCCAACCTCTGCCCCTCATCCCCACCTCAGCTGTGGTCACACATTGTTCCCAACCCTTCAGGGTTCCCCTATTGTCCACCACAAAACTCCAGACTCTTGGGCCTGGTACTTGCATCTCAAAACCTAGCTCTGACTTGCCAAGAGTTTTCCAGGAAGCACCTCTGCTCCACCAGGATAGGGGAGGTGGCTGCCTGAGTCAGACAGGAAGAAGGGAAAGGAAACCGAGGTGTCCATTTTGCTTGAGGTGTAGTTGCCTGGCTGACAGTGACACAGTTTTCTCAAGTAGCATTTTGTAAAATGTTGAGTAGGTGACATGCATCCTGTCTCTCAGTCTGTATGTGGGTGGTACTCCTAGGAGTCCCAGCTCCTAGGACAGGAGTTTGCTTTTCTGGAACTTGCTGTCTTTGGCAGCATACGGAAATAAGAAGCTTTGTGGTCCTCTGAGAGGGATCCTTAAATGCCCTGGCCATGGACAGAGGTGGCCAGGCCTTTATCAGACTGGAGGAGAACCAGCCCATGCCAGCTGACCTTCCAGGCACCCCCAAGTCATCATGGCAGGGGTCAGCAGGTGAGCAGAATTCTCTAGAAGACAGTGCTAGGCTGCAGCTTCACTCTGCCTTAAGAGTACAGTAGTGAAACTGCAGCAGCCGTGTGAATTGAGAATGCTGGCAGATCCCTGGGGCGTAGGAAGGTTCAGTCCACCTCAGCAGACTGGAGTGCAGTGCCCGGGGCTCACATTGCCTACTAGGGAGCAAGGCGGGGGTTCATGCTGGATTAGACAGAGCCCCTGTTCTCCAGGGCCCAGCAGCAGGACTGGGCATTTGTCCAAGTTCTCTGACAGTATTAAACCCCTTTTGGACCCACAGAAATCTCCCCAAGCACGGGGTGTGTGTGGTGTGTGTGTGTGTGTTTGTGTGTGTTTGTGTGTGTGTGTGTATGATAATATAATACTCTGTAGGACTGACTATGCCCTTTCTCTTCCATTCAGAGTCCCCTCCTCCTCCCTCATAAATCACCAATCCTGTCTTTCCCCTTTTCAACCTTTTCAGCTAGTATTAGGCATCAGCAGTGTTCTTGCCCCTTAACCCTGCCTTGGCCCCCTGCTTGCTTCTACTGACCTACCTCCTCAGCACTTGGCAGTCCAGAGGGCATTGCATCTGCCCCTCAAAGCCTGTACATCACTCGTTCATCCGTCTCTCTCTCTCTCTACCAATCTCCTCTGTGTCAAAGAAGTGACTTGAGAACCCTATTAGGTATACAGTTATCCCCATTTTATATATGGTGAAACCATTGTGTTGCTGGCCGAGGAGCCATGGCTAATTCTAGAGCTTATGGGAGAAGGCACCTGTCCCTAAGATTTCCTCTTTGAGGTTGTGCGTATTACAGTCAGATCAGTTCCACCTTGACAGGAGAGAGTTAGAGATTGCAAGAGATTCTTCTCTGTGGCCAATTTCCAATGACAGCACTTTTAAATAGGCAATAGACATAACCCCATGTCAGGTCTGGGGTGGGCAGGCCAGAGAGTAGACCCTTCCCTGACATTTATAGGAACTGGGGTAAGAGGGTGAATGGAGGCCTTTGCTCCTCAGTTCCACACCAGGCCATGGGGGATGCACCTTCTCTTCCTAACCCTGGCTCTGCCTCACACTGTGCACAAAAACCCAGCCTCCGTATAAAAGCATGGTCACACCTTTCTAAAAGGTTGCCCTTGGCCTAGAGGTTTGTGTTGGGGACACAGTCCAGCTGGGAGCATGAACACAGACATGAGCTCCATGCAGATCGTGAAATCAGAATGGAGCCACCAGGCAGGGCATTCTGAAGCCCAGGACTATAGAGAGTGGGGACCAGGAGCTCCAAGTTCCACATCCAGTTGTCACTTACCCTCCAGGCAGGCTGAGCCTGGGCACTGGTGTCCACATGCCTGCAAGGGGACTCTTTGTCCGCCAGAAGTGGCGCTGGCTCACATACCTTCTCATCCCCACCTCCACCCCTCACTCTGCCTCACCTGCCTTCTTGCTGGTTTGTCAACCTTGGGAGCAAAATGTTGAATCCACATGAGTATCAAACATACGGTGAACTGATGTCCTAGGGGAGATGCAAGAGGAATGCATCAGGCCTTTGAAAAATCTGTGAAGCCCAACAAGTCTTCAGGTTAATTCCTGGCTTTACTGAATTCTTGAAAAAAAATTGTGAAGGGTAGAATTTAAATCTAAAAGAATTTAAAAAGAATAAGGAAAACATAAATTAGACATTTTAATGTGCTCCTCCTCCTGTGCCCCCCGCCAGGGAGGCTCCTGGCCTGTGGAGCTCAGCAGCAGGCAGTTGGAAACCCTGGGCTGGGCGAAGAGGAAAGCTCTCCCCAAAGCCATGGCCACCAACACCTCCAGGAGTGCAGGCCTGCATCCTCCAGTGGGTCAGGCTGCCAGCCTGTCACCTCCCTGTCTATGCCACCTTCCCTCTGGCACTTTCTCAGCACAACCTTGGGAAGAGCCCCTCACAAGCCCCCTGCCAGCACCTCACCTAAGCATTTTCTGAAGGCAGATCTGAAGGGCTGTCATTCTTCTCCCAGTCCCTGTTATCAGAGCAGTTTCCTCAATGGAAAGCATCACCCTGGGAACACACTGGTCAACCCATTCATTCCGCATACCTACCTTCTGCCACGGCGACTGAGTGTATTTGGCATTTGAAGTCATTTGGGTAGAAAGAGTTGAGTAGCTCACTCCAGCTCACAATGTTATTAAGTAAATGAGCCAGGATTCCAGCCTAGCAGTCACCCCAAAACCCAATTCCATGACCCAACACAAAATGTGCTGGGATTTCACCACATGCATCTCTGTTTTTGCAATGTAGAGAAGAGAATAGGATGAGCTGGAAGTAAAGAAAAGATCCCAAATGTGAGTCCAGTGAAGCCCTAACCCTAACCCCATTGAAGGAGAAGAGTGTGTGAGGCCTGCCAGGTCACCCTGCTGCTGCTGGACAGGGGTGGGCCTGAGGCCCATGTCTGTATACTTGATGAAGGGACCCAGCCTGGGCAGTCAATACATTGAGACTGTTGTCACAATCAGTACCCATCCCTGTGGCTATCCTTCAGAGATCCAGCACCTACCAGTTTACCTGAATGAAAGGTTCAGTTGAACCCAGGCTCATTCATTCCAGATACCTTGTCTGAAACAGCTTTAAGGTTACATTCCATGGACTAATGAGTTGCCTGGTGTGACTAACAAGGCTGGAAGCCAGCTGGTGGCCCTGGATACTCTCAGTTCAGATCCCATCTCACAGGAGGGCTCATGTGCAGTCAGTTCCAGGGTCTGCTCCTGGTATTGGGAAGGCCACTCCCTGATCCCACCAGCAATTGGCCTCCATGATCCTCACTACCAACTTCCATAAATTGGTAGCTGCTTTCCATCTTAGGAAGATTAAATAGACCATGAATGTGAACCAGGCCTGGCCCTGAGAGAATCCCTTTCAGATAGGAGTTACACTGGCTCTCTAATCACAGCAAAACCAGCAACAGTCTTGGACCTATTTTTTTCTTTTAGTTGTGTACCATGCTCAGAAGCATTTGAACATGGAACTCAATGTCATCAGTAAATGACGTGGGTGCTCTCCTTACTGAAAACACTGTCACCTCACTTCCCTGCATGAGTTAATGCTTCTCTTACTCCATCCAACACTTCTTCCCATGTGGCGTGGAAATCCAACTTATGAAGCACTTTCTCTAAGTCAGAGCTAGGCTTTGGGCTGAAGGCTCACCAGATATACCTCATTTAGTCCTCCAGCAATCCCTTGCATGACTTATGTCCTGTTTCCACCCCCTCTTGACAGAGGGGGTAAGCGAGGCTTACTCTGCCCAGGTTGAACATGAACGCTACCAGCGCAGGGAGGAGGTACAGGCAGAGTGGGAGCCTGAGGACCAGACTGGGCTTTCTCTGCCTCCGCACCAGTGGCAGCAGGACGGGATCGCCCTGCTGTGGAGACTGTTCTGTGCATCGTTGGATGTTTAGCAGCATCCCTGCCCACCCCACCAGATGCCAGTAGGACCCAATCATAATAATTAAAGAATGTCTCCAAACACTGCCAGATGTCCCCTGGGTGAGGATGGGAGGCGGAATCCCTCCACTGCTCTCGGCTGGTTCTCCCTGCCTGTTAGAGGAGGGAGCCTTGGACCATTCCAAAACCAGACCCTCTTCCTGGTCTCATCCTTGCCCCTGCCTCTCTTACGGTCTCAAGGAAAATCTCTCCTCTCTGCCTCTCCATTCAGTGCAAGACAGTAAGCCCCAGGCTGGGCACTATGGCCCCTTTGATTCCTGTCCCAGCTTCCAGAAGGGTGTTTACTGGAGAGGGAAGGCTGCTGTCCCACTGCTGGGCCACTCCCTGGTCCCACCAGCTATGGCTGTCTCAGAGACATGCTTGGCGGTCAGTTTCTCTCCTCAGGACCAGTAAAGGGGTAGCGGGCCAGGGGTAGGCCCTCTTTTTTGGCCCCTGGCTGGCCTGTCCCCACACCAGCCTCTAGGACAGCCTCGGGATTACCTTCCCTGGGGTCATCTGTGTGTATTCATTGGGGGTGGAGAGGGACACCAGTCATGGGCAGTGCTTTTGCCAGTGCCCAGATGGAGCCTTCAGCCTCAGTGGGCCCAGCACCTGTCAATCGAGGCCAGACCTGCCTGGGCGACTGCTTTTGCCTCCCTGAGTCCATTTCTGATTCAGGGTTTGTTTAATAGATTCATTCATCACCGTCCCTTTTGGGAACTCTGATGGGTACAGAGTGGGACTCAGAACACCTCTCCCTGCCTCCCTACCCAACCTGCTCCTGACTTCTGCTTTCTCTCTCCTCTCCTCCCCTCCTAAAAATGTGGCCAGAGGTCAGCCCTCTCCTGGGAGATTGTGAGGCTGAATGAAACCCTAGGAAAGGACCAACTAATGGAAAACACACTTATGAAGGGCTTCCTCCCAGGTCTGTGCCCCCTCACACAGTCCCCTTGGGGGTCTTGGAGGTGACTTCCTCAGACCCTACCTCAGGGGTGTGCCATCTGGCATTTGTGAACAGAGAGCCTCAGATGTCAGGGGAACCCATCCCTAGCACTCCCAGGCCCCTAGGACATTAAAAGAGAAGAACTGCCAAAATGAGATTTCGGAAACCGGTATATTTTACATTTTTGCATTTAATCTGTTAATGCTTTTATCACAAAAAAACACAGTGTCATTATATTGTGGTGGTCATAAGATAATGAGAGGATTTCTTTTTAAATGCTAATTCGTGCTTCCCTACTGGCTACATGGGCAGGTAATGGACCAGAGGAGCAAACCTCATCCTCTGTCCTCATCCATGACTGTTCAGCCTCATTTCCAGAGAATGGCAAAAATCTAAATTTGAGGTTGGTTGTCCTGTGGGCCTGGACAAATAGTTCCCTGGCAGCCCTGCCCATAGATCTAGGCCTTGGACTCTTTTGTCTCTTCCCCACAGGCCAAGGAATATTCTGGGGTTATATGCAGGGTTCCCCTTCTAGATCACACTCCAGAGATCTAGGATCCCAGAATCCCCTGCCCAGTAGCCCCATCCTGATTTCAGGACCTAAGTGGATCTCAGGCCTTGGTTTGCCGTCTGAGGTGGACTGTGTCACTAATACCCACTCCTAGGCCCAGGGGAGCTGCTTAGAGGAGTAGCCGTGCTTGGATATGGAGGCTACAGGTGGGAAGCAAAGGGGCAGATACAGGCCGGAAGCCAACGCTGCATGCGTGCCCTGCGGCCTGCTGTGGAATCCACAGAGTGAAGGCCTCCGTTCACCCTCCTGCCTGAGTTCCTGTTATTGTCAGGGAGAGGTCTACTCTCTGGCCTGCCCACCCCAGGCCCTGGCATGGGCCTGTTGCCCGTTTATAGGGCTGTCATTGGGAACCGGCCACAGAGAAGAATTTTTCTGTAAATGGAAAAAGAATCTCTTAGCCGGGCACAGTGGCACATGCCTGTAATCCCAGCAACTCGGGAAGCTAAGGCAGGAGGATCACAAGTTCAAAGCCAGTCTCAGCAAAAGAGATGTGCTAAGCAACTCAGTGAGACCCTGTCTCTAAATAAAACACAAAATAGGGGTGGGGATGTGGCTCAGTGGTTGCATGCCCCTGGGTTCAATCTCCAGTAAACTCCCAACCCCCAAAAAAGAATCTCTTGCTGTCTCCCACTCTCTCCTGTCAAGGTGAAATGATCTGTGGCTTTATTACTTGTAACCTCAAAGAGGACTCAAGACAGGCATCTTCTTCCATGACTAAACTTGTCTAAAGGAGCTGCTGAATCAGCTATGACTCAGCCAGCGTCAGCAGTGGCAGAGCCGTTGGAGAGAGTTGGTGTAGGGCCACTGCCAGTATGTGATGTTAAGCAACCTCTCTGAACCTTGGTTTCATCATCTGCAAATTGGGGGTAATAATAATATCTACTTAATAGGATTCTTATGGAGATTTAATTAATCATTCAGTGTAAAGCTCTCAGGACAGTGTCTGGCACACAAAAAGTGTTTGATAAATGTTCGCCATCATCAACCAGTTCAAGGTCATCACACTGCTCTGTGCAGACCTCCTTCCCCTTTCAGCCTATCCTGGAGGAAGGCAAATGGCTGGGTGCAATGACGAGGTTCACAAGGCCAGAGAATTTCTCGATATGTCCCTAGGAATATATTTTGTGACATTTTATTATAGAAAGTTTCAAATATATGTCGATATAGAAATGGAATAAAGAACTCCTCATGTACCCATCACCAGGCTGCGAGAAATATCAGTATGTGGATGATCTTAGTCCATCTCTTGCTGTCCGCCCCCCAGGGAATACTTTCTGGGTCTCCCAGCACCAGCAGTTTGAAATGGGACAAAAGAATCCTCAGGCAGGAGCTTCTCTAGGGGATGATGTCTCCCACTGGCTGTGGCTCCATTGAGGGGTGAGTGGGCTGGGGACAGTCCTAGATCAGGAAAGGCAGTGGCCACTGTCCAGCAGGGAGGGCCAACTCAAGTGAAATGAGCTGTGCAGACAGGACAGCAGAAGGGCTGAGCCTATGGGAGAAGAGGGGTAGCAAGGCAGGTCCCAGACAGACCTCAGGGCCTTCAGCAGGCCTTGGAGGGGAGCATCTGGGTCCAGGAGCAGGAGGGGAAGGTACAGAAAGAAAGGCAGATGACTGCCATGTTCTTGGGCACACTTGGTTCAAGAGCAGGGTGCTAGCCTGTTCAGGGGCCCGGTTTTCATTCTCAGGCCACGTAAAAGTAGTCCATGAGTGGCCTGGTCCAAAGGCTTAGGGTCAACTAGTTGGCAGAAATACAGCCTTGACAGGGTCCTCTGCATCTTCCCTGGGTGGCAGGTACAGGGGGTCAATTCTGGAGTCAAGGTCTTTGCCCCTTGGTGAAGACCAAGGTGTTAGACCTGGGAAAACCTCTTCATGGTACACTTGCTGTCCCCTTCATGAGGCCTGGGGAGTTCATCAGGCTTCCTGAGCAGCAGTTTCCCTGTGGTCTCTGGCACTGTGGAGGGAATATGCATGAGAACCATCCCCATGCTGACCTCACAGAAAGCCTGTTCCTTACACCATCATCTCTGCTCATCCGCCCGATGCCTCAGCTTCTTTCCCAGCAGGAGTTCAGAGGCCAAATCGTCCACTGTACCACATTGCAGTATATTCATTCTCTTGGACTCATTTGATGTCTCATAACTTCCACTCCCAGCTCTTCTTCCCACCCTCCCTTGGAGCTCCTCCTCTTTTCTTTTGCTCCTCTGTCTACCTCTTGTCATAGCTCTCATGTTCTCAAGGCACCAGTTTGGGCTGTCTTCAAAGAAGACGGCACATTCTAAAGACAGCTAGGTGGTGGTGTGTGAAATGTCAAGAGTGGGGAACAGACTCAGTGTCTGGAGACGATATGTTCAAACAGACTCTGGGCACCACACAGCTCAACTCGAGTGCTGGTCAGGCTCCTGTCCAAAGCCCAGAGTTGTTCAGTGACTCCAGAAGCTGCCTGCATGCCATGGCCCAGGGCCGTTCATGGGATTTGGGAACAGAGACTTTTGTGGAGGTGGGACCCCCCCCCCCCCCCCCGCACCCCCACTTGCATAGTATTTTCCAAGGTGACCTTGTTGATGATCAGTGCCTCCTGGGCCCCCTGGCACTTCTTACCCAGCTGTATTGATTCTCTTAGGTGACTAGTGGTATCCCATGAGTGGTGGCTTCTTCCATCCTGAGCACACATTCCTGGTCTCCCCCATAGGTGTGGGCCTTCACGTACACCCAGCAGATCATCCAGGAGGAGCTGTGCCTGTCAGTCATTACCTTGTTTCCTGGTGCCCCAGTGGTTCTTGTGCTTTGCAAGAATGGAGATACCAGACAGGTAAGGCTCAGCAGGTCCCTGGGGCATGGCTGCCTTCCATATGTGATGGTCTGGGTAGGACTTAGTCTCAGGGGCAGGAAAACAGAGGAACTGATGGAAATGGAAGGGCAAATAAGAGGAGTCCCCTCAGATGGGAGAGGGAGGGAGGATGTGCTTGGGCTGCTTTTCTGAGGTGTCAGTAGCAATGCAGCTTTGAGCCCTGGTCTGTTGGTTTATGAACGCCTGCTAATCCCAGCTGCCCACGCCAGGCCGACTTGTCTTGGCTCCCACTTCTTCACAGCCACACAGGTGCCAAGTGTGGATGGTTGCTTTGGTTGCTCCTGTGACTAACTCACTTCACATTTTCTGGCCTATTGCTTGGAAAGTTATTGCCTCCTAATGAGTTTTCCTAGCAAACATATTGATTTTGCCTTTAACTTTTTTTTAATCCAATTTTTTTTTAAAAAGAAAACCAACAACAATACCTGGCAGAGCAATTAGTTGCAGTTTCATTCCTGCATGAGACCATGAAATCAAGTCTCTAGCTGACCCTAGACACGTGGTAGCAACCTTTCTGAGGAGGTTGGAACTCTGATGTTATTGATGGGACCTGGGGCCTCAGTCAGAGAAACCCAGCTCATCCTCTCTCCTCTCCGTCTTCTTAGCAATGGACCAAGACAGGCTCCCGCATCGAGCATGTAGCATCCCACCTCTGCCTAGACACTGACGTGTTTGGTGACAGCACTGAAGATGGCAAGGAGATTGTGGTCAACCCATGTGAGTCCTCACTCATGAGCCAGCACTGGGACATGGTGAGCTCTTGAGGACCCTGGGCAGATCCAGCTTGGGCCGGGGTGTTGCTTGCCCAGGCCAGAACAGACTGGAAACCAGGCTATGAAGAGCCAGTGACTGCACCAGATGCCCTGAACTGGAGGTGGAACGAAGCCCCCCAGGACAGGAGCCGCTGTCTCAGGGAGGATGGAGGAAAAGATCACAAGCCAACAGGCTCAGTGGAATCCCACGCGTTCTCAATGTTGTGAAGTTCCAGTCCTGGCGGTGTCTCCCCTGATTGGTCCCTGGAGACTCAGACCTCATGGGAAATGTTTGTTGTTCCCTCTCTGTACAAAAGAGGCACCCATGGAGACCAGGGAGGAAAGCTTTCCTTGTCACCAGGCCAGGACTAAGTTGAGAGATGAAGGATGGAGGTGGTTTTCAGAACAAATAAAAATAACCTTGGAAGTTGTCCTTAAGTACCTTATGCTGTTCCTTCTCACACTGGCCCAGGGCTAAGATGATTTCTCTCTGAGTGTGGGCAGTGGGAGGGCATCTTGTGGCGGAGTGGATGAAGAAGACCTGCACCTTTGTCCTAGGTTGCACCAACTAGCTATGTGATCCCCAAAAAACACGTCACTTCTTTGGCCCATCATTTCCAGATGAGTGGTTTTTATGGAATATACATACCTGGCTCACTGAGGAAATTTGTCCCAACATTCCTGATTTGCAGGTCTCTGGCTAATTCTGATGCCCCCTCCCTGCTTAAAACACTGTCTCTGTGTCCCTATAAGGTGCCACACAGTCTGTGGCCATCAGCATAGGAGGGTCTTACTCTAATAAATCCCAATGTTTCTGGTATACTCTGCAAATTGGCTGCAGCAGCTGCCCCTTCTTGTCAAGTAGGACCTAAGAGAAGAAGCAGTTCATATTGGTTAAGTTTCCTGTACATCCTCTGCCAAGGTAAGTTCACTACATGTGGTTTGGTAACTGTCTTTGTTGTCTATTGCTGTGTAACTAATGACCCCATAACTGAGCAGCCTAAAGCAACACACATTGATTTTCTATGCATCAGGAATCCAGGCACAGCTTTCCTGGGTCCTGTGTTTCAGGGAGTCTTAGAAAGTTGTAATTGAGGCCTTGACTGGGGCCAGATCTGTCTTCAGCTCACTCCACAGTTGTTGACAGATTTGGCTCCTTGCAGGTTGTTGGCCAGAGGCTGGCCTCAGTAGTTGCATGGGCCTCTCCAGCTAGCAGCTCACTTCTCCAAAGCAAGCAGGCCAACGAGGCAGAGTACCCACCAGACAGGAGTCAGGGGCTCTTAAAACCAAATCTTACAAATTACTGCTGATTCCTTTTTACCACACTCTACTCACCAGAAGCAGTCACCAGTGCAGCCCATACACAAGCAGAGAGGATTCCTCAGGAGGGTGAATGCCGGCAGGGACAGTCATGGGGGGCCATTTAGAATCCACCCACCACGGTGACTGTTAAATTCTAAGCAGGCGTCTATGCCCCTCATCCAGAAAGGCCTTCAGGGAAGGAAAGTTGTTGGAGCTCATTATAAAGCCCGTTGCTGCAGACTTCTGTGGACTGGGAAATTCTGGCCAGAGCAGATGCGTGCAGACCCAGATCCTCCTCCTCTGGTGGTGGCCGTATTTGTGTGTGCAATCTTCCCACCTCCTTCTTTAGTTAGAGTGTGGCTCTGCTACTGGGGCCGTTCCACTCCATGCAGGGAAAAGGAGAGGAGGCCATGGAGAGGTAAAGCCATCTATAGAAGACATTCTGTAGGTTCCGTAAGCTATGTGTCCACAGGTTTAAACCAGTTTGCAGAGAAGAAAGGGATACCATTCCCCAGCCACCTTTCCCCTAAGTAACTGGAATAGAATAACATTATTATTCTACTATGTTCTCATTAGTATGTGATGTCAGAGCGAACAGAACAACAGTTCCAAACCTGTACCAACTCAAGACAAAGCTAACGATACCTATAGGACAGCAATCTGCAGCAATGCCAGGGTGCCCGTGGCCTACACACGCACAGTAGGGTGAGTGTGGCCACGCCTTGCTGGCTACCCGGCCCAATGGTGGGTGCTGGACTGGAGTCCTTCAGTTTACTCTCTGGTCATTGAATTTCAATGGCAAACTTTAGTCGTCTGGACTAACTCACTTAATTGGTCACCTGTAGCTATGAAAGTTTTGAAGCCAGAATTGGGGACAGGCAGTTAGTGTAGAAATAGGGAATTGGTCAAATCAAGGAAATGGAGGCCTTGAAAGCCATCTGCATCTGGAAGTTGGAGACTGCCCCTGGGAGAATGAAATGTCAAAGGTCTCTGGAGCCCATTGATTACCAAATTTACCTGCCCTACACGTGGAGTTGCTAATTAATGCCCCCTGGGCCCTGACCTGCCTGGATCACTTTGGCCCTCCCCCTGCCCATCTGCTTCTCACATTTTACAACTCACCTACAAAACTGGGCCTAGTCATCTGGTCAGGGAGGCAGGAAGGAAAGAGATAACGGAGAAGGAATAGGAGAATAAAATACTCATCCCATGGATTCTGCCTTTGGTCCCCTTCTTCTACCCAGGAGAAGTCTGCTTTTACTTTTCTTTAATAAAGTTTCTTACTTTCTACTCTACACTTGCCTGGGCGTGCTTCTCTGGCATTATATTTCAACACCTGAGGAAGCAGGAATCGTCAAGGTAACCAGCGGTACCAGTTTGTCAAATGACACAAAACTTTGAGAACAAAAAAGACCCTGACTCAGGATCTTCAGGGTCCACAAGATTCAGACCCCAAACCATGCTTGGAGGGTCGCCCCTCTACAGCAGTCTCACCACATTGCAGGTGAGGAGGTGTCAGAAGCCCCCTCCCAGATCACATCTGCCTTTGGAAACAATATGAGCTTCTTTCTGAATGTCTGAATGTGATGTGCATATTAAATGAGAAGGAATTTATACATATGTTATGTGAGTGTGCATGTATACAGTCAGCCTTCCACATCTACAGGTTTTGTATCCATGGGTTCAATCAGCCACAAACTGAAAATATGCAGGAAAAAAATGCATCTGTACTGAACATGTACGGACTTTTCTCCTGCTGTTATTCCCTTAAAAATACTGTAAAAGCTATTTATGTAGCATTTACGTTGCACGAGGTATTTTAAGTAATCCAGAGTCGATTTCAAGTATGTGGGAGAAAGTGCATAGGTTAAGTGCAAATACTACACCCCTTTATAGAAGGCCTTGGGCCCATGGATTTGGGGTAGAGGTGTGCTGGAACCCACCCCCCACATATAGCAAGGGACAACCATGTTTTCAGGAACTGGGAGAAAGAGGCAGAGGCTTTGTGTACTCTATGGTGTCTGGATTAGAGTTGGGGACATGATGGTGTTGAGTGAATGGGGAGGCATGGGAGGTTTTAGGTCAGTCTGGGCTCTGCATGGGTGTTTGAGCCTGGGGCCATGTCAAATCTGAGACTTATGCTCTTAGCAGTCCATTTTGGCATATGCTTTGTAATTTCTCCCTGTGAGCTCATCCTCAGTGGGAGTTTTCACCTCTGGGCCTCCTGGGCACCCTGGTTGTGGAAGCATGCATCAAAGCAAGGTTAATCTTGCCTCTGTTGGATTGATCTCAGGCCCTTTTGTACATTGACTTCTCTTGGTGGTTTTTACACCAAGTGATAAGAATTAGGACCTCTCTATGCTTGGCGCAGCTCAAGTGTGACCATTCCCACATTGCTTTTTCCACCCAAAATCTTAGTCCTACTCCATGCCATCGCCACTCACCCAGCTGGTTAATGGGCTTGTCTGGCCCTTCCAGGCACCTGGCTTTATGGAAGGCCCTGTGTTTGGCCTCTGCCACCCTTGAGGCCATGGGTCTCTTCTTGTCTGCCTCTGCTTGGATGGAAACCCCAGCCTTGATGACATGTGGCTGCTTTGTTTCCCCTCCAGCTCTCACTCCCCACTCTCACTCAATTCCCATTTGTTTTTGGAATCTGGAATCTCTCTATTCTCCTTTTCAAATGCAGCTGTGATTTCAAATTGTTTTATCCAATATTTATGTGTGTGTGGCGGGGGTGGACTTCCTGTGTCAGCTCAGATCAGAATTCCTTAGTGCCATAATTAGCTGTCACCACTCTTTCCCACTGGCTTGTAGGATCATATCTTACTGTAGACACTCAATAAATTTCTGTGAATGAGTGAGAGAATAGGCCTATGATTCTTTAGTACCACTTCCTAATTACCTCCTGGCTAGTTATCAAACGATAGAGTTTTAAAAAGACAGCCAAGGCAGAAAAGGAAGACCAAGAAGACAAATTTATAACAATAAAATCTTGTTATAGTACACACAGATTTAGGGATCATGCATATTTTACTTCATAATGACAGAGTTTAATACTGAGAATGCTAACTGGAAAGAACTGTCAGTAATGGAAATCTTTAATATTACAGTAGAGCAGGCCAGAGAGAATTTCTTCTCATAAACTGGGGTCGGGGATGGTGATGGAAGGGTGGGCAGAACCCCTGTGTTTCATCTGCAAGAATCTCAGGCACATCCACCTGCATCTGGCAGCCTTGCCTTGACCTGTGGTCCATCTAGGTGACCCCTGTCCTGCCCTAGCCTGCCCATTCCCTTAAGCACATGGGACAGTGGCTGCCACCGGAGTGCAGTGAAGGACTGAGGGTCACAGGGGAGGTTAGCAGCTATACACATGCAGTGTCCTCCTAACGTCCCACGTGTCAGGCAGAAGCCTATCCGCCCTGCCACACAGAGTCGAGCGTCTGAGCCCCCTCATGGGCTATGGTCTCTGGCAGCCCAGCTCGGATTAACCAGCTCCAAAGCTCTGAGCATTTTTCCATTTGCCATGGAGCCGACTAATTTAATGAAGCCGTCAGCGTGCAAACCTCGGGGCTTATTGGAAAAGGACCCGAGCACGACATTATTTCTCAGCAGTAGATTGCATCATTTTCATTTCATGGGAAATTTCAGCTTTCCAATGGGAAATAATAAAACAAAATTACAAACATAATGAAGAAAGAAAGAAGGGGAAGGAAAAAAAACCTGTGGGTGAGAGACGCATTCTCTGCGCTCTGACAGGGCTGGTTTCCTTACTTACTTGAGCCAGTAAATATTACCTGGCTTCGCTCTGCAGGAAGCAGCAGCCCAGGATGCCTCCACCTGCTGCGGAAGATAACAGGCTGCAATAACTCACTGTCCGGATGCAGCCAGGAGCCAGGAGCGCACCTGGAGATGGCCCAGTGGATGCTTTTCTATGAAATTCCAGCCTCCACAAGCTCAGCCTGCCATGCTGCTGGGGTGAAGGGCTGCCACTGGTGGGGCTGGGGGAGCTGATGGGGTGCAGGCCTGCACTACGCCTTCCTTTCCCTGGAAGACAGCTGCTTCTCCAGTGGGGCTTCCCTGGGATGGAGGAGAGGAGGCAGGTCACTGCCTTCATCCATCTTGCAGGGTTCTTTCAGTGTGACTAAGGATGATCTGAAAGCCAGAGGCAATATAGGAGTCAACAAAGGGACAGAACTCTTTCCAAAACCTGTTCTCCTTAATTGCACTGAGGTGTTCAGTTGCAGGGAGGTGACAGAGCTCAGTCAGGCCTTTTATTGTGCTCTGCAGACATGCCCTTCAGCTCAAGGAGACGCCCAGGTCTGTCCCACAGCAAAGAGACTGGATGCCTTCATTTCACCCAGCCCCCTAATTCCTCCCTGGCCTTTTACTGAAAATAACTTTTTTGACAATGGAGAAGAGTTCCCAGTGACTCCCCTCTCCATCCTTCAAGTATACCTCCCTATGTCAGCTTATCCCCTGCCCATCTCCTGACTTACAGAACAAAGCCTTCCCTGGAGCCTCATCTCCCCTTCTCCATTGACCCACTTGCTCCTCGAAAGCACAGAGGTCAGTCCTCTGCTCTTAGATAATATAGATTTGAATCTCAGCTCTTCTAGCTCTTAGCTGTGTGCTAGGGGCAAACTACTTAACCTCTCTGAAGTTAGTTATTTCCTCAGTAAAGGGACCAACAATCATATCTGCCCCATAATTTTATTGCGAGATTAAATGAAAGGCTGGGATGAGGTCCAAGTTCATGAGGTTCAGAGCCTAGAGCAAGGTACCTGTGAGGTTATCCACATGCCTACCGTCCCTGTGGCTTATCATGAGGATTAAACTTCAGGCCCCGCAGCAGAGGCCAGGGCGTGTGATTGAGGAAAGTGACCCCTGGTTTAGTCCATTTGGGATGCTATAAAATAAAGACTGGGTAGTTAAAACAACAGACACGTGTTTCTCAGTTCTGGAGGCTGGGGATCTGAATCAAGGTGTCAGCAGATCTGGGGCCTGATGAGGACCCACTTCTGGCTCATAGATGCCCACCTTCTCTCGGTGGCCTCTTTTGGCAGAAAAGGGGAGAGAGCCCTCTGGGGTCACTTCCATAAGGGTGCTAATCCTGCTCATGAGGACTCCAACCTTACCACCTGATGCCCTCCAAAGGCCCCACCTCATTGCCTTCACATTGGGGGTTGGGTTAGGATTCCATACAAGTTTTGGGGTTGCACCCATTGTACCCCTCAATTCTCAGAAGCTCCTTAAAGGTCAGGCTAGGCAAAGACTTTGTGTGGGGTTGTCTATGGAATGAAGTCGTGGAGAAATCTCAGACTTGAGAGAAAAGACAGAGAGTCGATGAGGACAGTGATTTCTGTTGCATGGGGGTCTCTGCCATTTCCCACCTTGTGCTGCCCCAGCCTGCGTGTTCCTTCCCCACCTGCCCACGTGGGTCAGGCCTCCGTCTCTGTGCAAGCCCTGTGGACCACAACACATGCACAGGACCCATGGTGCAGGAGGGCAGAAGACAAGGACTGCAGAACAGGCCTCAGCCAGCACCCATGGAGCACCTCCAGCACTGCTTCCCGCCTGTTAGGAACATCTGGTCTGACTCATGAGCTCAGCCTCGGTGCTGCATGTCACAGCTCCTCTCCAGCCTGGCGTGTGCGTGATTGCCAGTGTGGAGTTGCACCTAAGCACTATGGCAATGCTGTGTCCAGCTGGGCTAGCACCAGGGCCTGGGCTTCTACTGGCCCAAAGGGTCCCCTGCTCAGAGGGTGGAATCTGAGCCATCTCATCAAACCAGGGACAGACCACTGGTGCTCTTTATTGGACATTGAGTACTGGGCAAGGGGAGAGAATGAGAAGGACCGCAGAGGCTCAGGTAGAACCTTGCATCAGGGAAGAGGTTCAGGTAAAGTGCTCTGAGGCACAAAGGAAGAAAGGAAGCCACCTGAGATGTACTTGAAGTGTAAAGGGGAATTTCAGGTGAGGACTCATCCCAGGCCATAGCAACAGCCTTGCCAAGGCTCCGAGCAGGAGGAGGGCCTTTCTCAGGGAGCAGAGACAGGTCAGCCTGAGACATGGAAGTGACTGGGCATCAGGTAAGTCAGAAAGGGGGACTTGGATACCAGCAGAGGATTTGGATCAGGTAGGTAGTTGTGAGTCTTTAAAGGTTCTGAGAAAGGAAATGATGTCCAGAGACTCTGGATAGCAGGAAATGAGATGGTATGAAGCCATACCATGTTAAAGCCTCCGAAAATTCTGTGAGGCCTGAAATAGTTCCTGTCCCTGTCTGTCAGAGTGGAAAATAGACAGTGGCTATGAGAGACTGGCTGGTGTCTGTGGGCTGTAGAGAAGAGAAGCTGGGATGTGGTTGGAGAGTGGCCTTCATACCCAACTGATCCGGTAAATGCCTTCATGGCACCTGCATTTCATTTATCTGTTTATCTGATAACCACGCTTAACTTTTTAATTATAAAACATTATGGGCACACTGAGAAGTAGTGGTGGGTAATGACCACGTATGCAGTTCTTCCTCTGTACCCAGCCCTGTGCCCAGCCTTGTGCTAAGAGTGAATTCTGAAGAAATGCCACTCCTCATGATAACAGTGACTACCCACTAATGGCTCTGCCTTTGATCTCCGCCTTGTGAGGGAGTCCTTTGAGGACCAGGAAGGTTAGATAACCTGGATAGATTCATACAACTTGTAGTAGAGTGTTATCCAAATCCAAGAAACCCTCTCCCAGGTTCTGGATCCATAACCAGAAGGTGCCATTGCTTCTCACAGGAAAAAAAAGAGGAACAAATACTTATGTTCTCAACAGAAAGAAAATGCTAGAAATGCAGTTGAAGTCTCTTGGGTCAAACTCCTCAAAGGGCTGATTGAGTCATTCTATATCTTCAATGACTGGTTTGCCATACTGACCCACAGATTTATTCTTGCACCTGCCATTTGTTAGGCAGGGAGGGACCAAAGAATTTAATGAGCTATTAGGATGGGCCCACATTATGTGGATGTGCTTTACATTCACTATTTTATTTAATGCAAACAGCATCTCTACAGGGTAGGTATTAGCATCACAATTTTACAGATGAGGAACTTGAGTCTTGGAGAAGTTAAATAATGGTCAAGGTTGCCCAAGTGATAAATAGCAGAGCAGGTGTCTCACCTCAGTGGCCATGCCTCCAAAGTGCATGGCAGTTCAACCCCCAAATGTATATGCAAATCACTAAGCAATAAATATTTAGTAGGCACCTGGTATATGATAGCACTTATGCCAGGACCTGGCCACCAATCCTTGCCGTCAAGGACAACAAGCAGCGGAGAAAAATCGGTTTTATTTGAGATGGGGGTGGGGTGTGCTTGGCAACATCACCACTACAACAGGCCACTTTAGTTCAGGGGACGCAGAGGAGAAGGAAAAGTTTGCATCTGTGTTGTGAGATTGACAGGAAAATGTGCGGAAGCGGTGCAGCTTCGCACCCAGGTGACCACGTTTGCTTCTCTGAGCCGTCTTTGAGGCCCTGGTTTACTTCTCGCTGTAATATCAGTGAAGCAGTCTCTGTATGAACGGTGGACTGCTTTGAGCATGGTACCAAGAAAGGCTGAACTCTCCTCAAGGAACTGTACCCCAGCAGGAGAAGTACAAGCAGCTGGCTGTCCCTTCTGTCCCAGAGCACCACGTGTCCTCATGGAACGCTTTGCGTCTCCACCTCCTGTCTTCCCACAGCATCCTCAGCATGGCCTGACTTACCACTCCATTACCTGCACGTCCTGCGTATGTCTGTCCCCTCCCTCTTGTGTGGAGGGGCATACACCCCAGGAAAGATGGGACCCACACTGCACCTGGCAGGGTCTGGCTCTCAAAGGGTGTTTGTTGAACTGGAACACCCCAAGTGGACCAGGGCAGATTGTCTGGATTAATCTGCTCCCTCATCTAAACAGCCAAGCCAAGATCACTTCTCTGACCAGAACAGGCCCTTGAACTTGGAAAGCACAAAGAGTCCTTGGTTCATTCCAACTACCAAGCATTCTTCCTATGGGACCAGGATGCTCTGAGTAGCTCTCAGGCAGCCTCTGCAGATGGACAGTTGGGTGCTTCTGTGCTGCCACCCTGGGGAAATGACAATACAAACAGGAACTGGAGGGCACTCAGAAGCTCCTTGCAGGACTAAGATCTGAGGGGAGTTTCCCACTGTCCACAGGGTGCCATGCCCAGTCCCATAGCAGGTGGACATAAGAACGGTGAGCCAGGAGTCCCCAGAGATGACCACTGGCTGCCTCCGCCTTCCACAGCTGGCTTCGGGACATTTAGACGGAGTCAGCTCCAGTGCAATGGCCCTCCCACATGCTCCAACCTCACAGAACGCCTCAGATTCCAGAAAAACGGAAGCTACAGTGCTGGGACCATGAGCCAAAGATTAGATCTCTGTACCTACTGGGAGTTCTCCATTATCCAGCAAGCCGGTGCTGTGCAATCAGGTTTGGTTCTCTCTGTCTTTTTCCTACCAGTTCTATCTGATTTCAAAGCCCAATTCTATGTATTGCCTTGAATTCTGTATTTCTATGCCAAGAATGAAAGAAAAATCCAGAATTCTGAGCATGAATAGAACTTTGAAAATAGTGTTTTCTGAAGCCCAGCCCCAGCTTCTGGACAGGCCTGTGCCCAAATCACAGGTGCCACTTGCTTCCATTTAAAAAAAAAAAAAATTAGAAATCATTCTTAATTTGCTCAAATCGAGTCACTACTTAGTAGGTGCCCACTTCATGCAGGTAGTCAGGTGAGATGAGACCCTCAGACTCTGCCTGTAACTGCCCTGGAAGCAAAGTAGTGTTATCCCCAATCCCTAGGACAGGAAATAATGCTCAGAGCAGTGGAGTAACTTGTCAGAGGACACACAGTAAAATGGAGGGCACGGAGGGCTGAAAACTCACACAGCTCCAGGTCCCAAGGCCCCTGTACGCTTTCCTTTTCTTCACGTTTCACTTTTAAAATTTTTAATCAAGAAAAACATGAGAACGGTATTAAACAGTATAACAAAGAAGCTTGAAAGGTAACACATTTTAAAATTGTCTTTTCCATTCATGAGAAGAGAAGCTGGGGTTCTGAGATGGTAAGGACTTGGCCAATTGATTGAAAAAAGTAGATTCAGCCCTCTTAAAGGTTGACTAGCTGTTTTTGTCTCTTTATGAAACTCAAATTCTTATTGCTGTTAAAGCAATTATTGCTCAAAGTAATGCTTACATATAAAAAAATTAAAAACCCATTCCAAACCCACTTCCTTCTCCCAGAGACAAACATCCTTCCACTTCTAAGTCTTCCCCCTAGCATTGATGTCTATAATTTTTTAATTATACTATTTCTTGAAATATAGGTTTTAGACATTTCTATTGACTTCATGCCAGGGTAAATAAGAACTTAGTTTTTCCACACCACTACCCACATTTCTCTCCTTTTCATGCCTCTGGCATATTTGGAAATAACATTTAGAAAAATCAATAATCACCATTTACATGAACCATGTAGTGATTCATGACCAACCTGCTTTCTTGTACAATCTTTTTGTTTTTCCCAGAATTAATAATGGCCTCAAGTTTTTTTTTTCCACTTCCCTAGTTATCTGAGAATCTTTCACACTTTCCTCCAAATTTCCCAACCTGTCATAATAATATTTTAATAATCTCAAACAATCACCCTTTCCTTTTTCCTTTCCCATAAGAGTCCTCACTCAGGGGCTCCCTGTTCAAATCCTTCAGTGTCATTCACTGCTTTCTGTGCATGCTACGTAGCAAACATCGCAGGAATACCCTTCTCTAAGCTCTAAATTCCAATTTGGAAACCCTTCCATCTTACATTTCTAGAGTTTTTTCTCATACTAGTTCTTTGATTATTAGATGGTGTCTTCCCCTTTATACATCCTTATGAACTTCTCTAGTTCTCTTTGGATTTGTTTGTTTGCTTTGTTCTCTGTCTCTCAGGGTGGAAGGTTTCCTTCAATCTCCAGGCACCAATGGCAGCGAGCATGAAGGTCTGAATGAAACTCTGAAACGGCTCCAGCTGTTTTGGATGTTCTCTGGCAGAGTGCACCACTTGGTGAGCTGAACCACAGGGTGGTCTTTTCATAGGGGATCCCAACTGTCCATTCTGGAAGGTATTTGTTCTTGGTCTGTTTAGTTTCTCGAGAGAACAGTTGATCAGTCTCCTGCCTAAAGATTTTTGGGAGACTTGGCTTTCTGGACATAAGGCTGGAGAAGAGAGCTGAGGCCACCATGCATCATTCAGCAAGCACATTTTTTTAAATCATTTTTTAGTTGTGGACACAATACCTTTAATTATTTATTATGTGGTACTGTGGAAGGAACCCAGTGCCTCACACCTGCTAGGCAAGTGCTCTACCACTGAGCCACAACCACAGCCCCAGCAAGCACATTTTTTATGAAGGAGAAGAAATAATTACAACTGGTAACCCAAAGCCCTTGACCCTGGTCCTCCCCATAGTCCTTCCCTCATCCCTAGCCTCTCAGGGCATGGGTCTTAGCTTAGAGCCCCAAATCCCTGTAACAGGGGAGGAGACCATGTGGAAAGTGATAAATCCAACATGGAGCCCAGTTCTGATCCTTAACTGTCCACAGGAACTGCGCCCTCCCACTCAGTGCCATTCTTTGCAGGTCCGTTAGAAGAGCCACATTTGATTCAGGGCATCTGAAAAGAGACCTGGAGCCTTTGCAACTACATTTCCACATGCGACTTTTTTAGAGGATGGCTGTCTTCCTGATTCTCTTTTTGTAAGTTGACCTTGGTTTCTTGAGCTTCAAGGTGGTATTTGCCCTTCTTAAAATTTCTCTTCACTAAATGTTTATTTTATTAGTCATTTGGTCTTGACGATTGCCCTCTTGGTACACCTTCATTGCATCTTGGAGTCTTAAGGCCAATGCTATTATGGGGCCTTCCTTAGCCATCACCTTCGACGCACATGCACCTGCAGAGGAGATTCCGTAGTCCCTTCTGATTTACACTTTCAGAACCAAACTCTTTACATGATTCTGGTGACCTGCTAGACCTCTATGCCTAATGCCTGAACCTGGGGCTCTGATATCCTTAGCCATATGTCCCTGGTGCAAACTACCAGCCCAGCTGAACCTTTGCTACTCCACTGCCCTGGCTGGACAGAGCCTAAACCTCAGAACTTGGACTCTGCATCATCACTCAGCTGTGGTCCCCCTCACCTTAAATTACCTGTCCCCACACTGGCCTTTTGGTCTCAGCTGGCCTTATGGACTTACCTGTCCTTGCCAAGGCTCATATCCTGACCCCTCACCCACCATCCATCAAAGTCCAGATGTCCTGCCTTCTCTGCCTGGATCATCTTGATGCTGCCTGGGCCTCAGGTCCAGGAAGTGGAAAGGGTGCTCTTGGGCCATGCAAGACTTGGCCTAATGAGAAATGCAAATGAGGAGCATCAAGGAGGAAGTGAGGACTTCGGGGCCTCATCTCAGGGAGATTGCGCACTGCCATAGGACTTTTAGTGGAAGAGTGTTTTTGCATATTCATAGAGAAAGGGAAGCCAAATCCAGGAAATATCAGATACTTCTGCTGTTAGAACACAGGTGCCTCTATTGCTATTCCTGCTAATAATCATATGTGTCCATGCTGAATCCCTACTATAGGAGAAGCACCGCATGTGAACTAACTTACATACATTTTTGAGACTATTCAACAACTGTATGAGGGAGGCATGATTTTCCCTATTTTAGAGATGTGGAAAATGGGGTGCAGAGGAGAATGATTTTACTGAGATCTCAATCAAGATCTTTAGGTGCCAGGAGGGAGAGGGCAGCCCAGTTGCAGGACAGGTTTCTTTTCTCAGTATGCTCCTGCCACTACCAACAAGAAATAATGCAGCTCTCCCCTCTGGGAGGAGCAATATCCTGGTAGGGAGACATCTGCAAATGAAATTCAAATCAAATCATGCCGTGTCTCCCCACTCAGCACAGGAGAGCAGGGACCCTCTGGCAGGCTCCTTCCTCTCTGGTGGCCATTATTCTGGGAGGTGAGTGTAGCAAATAGTGATACTAATGATTCAGTGGCCACGAGAGTTGATGGAAAGGCAAGCTGGATGGCCAGGCTGCAGGCTCATTTCCTTCCATGCCCCCCTCTGTCAACCCCACAACTTTCTGTAACATTTGTTTGGAGACTAAAAATACAGTTTTGATGCAGCCCCAGGTTCGAGTTATTTTGTAAAACCTAAGTGCTTTTAGAGTTAGGCAAGCAAGAAAATATTCGACTTTTGTTCTAATGAACGCTATTTTTAGCCTTGAAAATATACAAAACAACCAGACTTTTGCATCTCAAACTCCAATATTTGCCAGCATGCTGCAGGGCATGATACAGAAAAATCTAGGTTTACAGAAAAATTAAATTAGAGATTATTTATTTGTTTGCAAGTTTGTCCTTATATAGAAATTTCAATAACTTGGAACCTGGAATCCTAGGTCAAGCCCCACCACTTACAGGTATAACCTCTCTGCCCTCAGTGTTCATCTCTGTAAAATGGAATTAGGTAGGAGTGGCTATTTCAGCTGCTCCTCCAGATTCTCTTGTCTTGAGAATCTAATGAGGTGTAGAACAGAAGCTATGAGGTGTTCTAGAAAAGTAAGGCCTCTTTAATGAGAGAAATGGAGGACTGGGTGGGGAGAGAAGTGCCTTTCAGGTTGTTGGTCCCCCCAGGTTGTTGGGGAGCCAGCCTCCCACCTCATCAAGCTGAACAGTCTAGCCTTGGTCCCTACAGCAATTGGAATGTGAGCTGTTCCGAGTTTCATTATCCTGCACAGGATCACCCTGCAGCCCTGATATTCAGTTAAACACCGCAGCTCCTGAGTACATTTTAATTTCTGATCATTAGTTACAAGATTTTCTTGTTAATTCTGATTCAGCAGATTCTGCTGAGACAGCTCTATTTTTTTCCCCTTTATTTTGGTCTTCTGCAGAGCCTCTTCAGACAGACAATAAATCCGGGTGGCTAACCTCCCTCCTGGGAATGAATCATCTGCAGCTCTAAAAAGGACATAGCTGCAGGGGTGGTGTCAGCGAGGGGTCCTCCTCCTAGGCTTCTTAACAGGCCACTCTGATTCCGGGATCTGACTCTTAGGGGATCTTTTGATTCCGGCCTCAGGGCACAACCCTGCAGGTAATTACATCAGGAGAGAACAAGATTCCCCCAGAACTCTACAGCAGGCAAATGGGGGGTGGGGCGGGGGTCGGGGAAGGACAGCTGAGTAAAACAGAATTCCTGCTTTTTGTCTCTTTCATTAAATTTCAGGTATCATGCAAGTGAATTTGCAGATTCTTGTAACCTGGGAGGCACCAATAGAATTTTGCAACTAGCAGGATTGCTCTGGGGCCCTGCACCCTTCTCTTCTCCTTCCTTCATAATGCCTTGCTGCTTGCGTATGTCCATTGGCAAGAGTAAATTTATTGCTGTCCTTGATCTGGTAGGCAGCCCTTCTCCCAGCCCTAGACCTAGCAAAATGAGGAGTTCATCCATGTTGATTATTTTTTTTTTTCTAGTTATTATGCCTTTTCCAAGGACCAGTGTTTTATTTTTTAGGTATTGTTAATATGAACCAAGACTTATGGAACATTTACCATGTCCTAGACACACTTCTGAATGCTTTTTGTGTATTAACTCACATTATTGACACACCAACCCCATGAAATAAGCATAATAATTATACCCAATTTGTATATTGGGAAACCGAGGCACAGAAGATTAAACTGCTCTTTTTAGTGATACATATAGTCATTGGCAGAGCTGAGATTTGGTCTCCAATTCTAGAGTTCATGCCTTAGAAATTGAACTTTACTGACAAAACCTATTTTTGTCACAAGATTCTTCTGGAGTGACCTGCCATAGTAACAGGATAGCTCAGTCTCAGGGGAGAGAAAGGGCCTGGGTTAGACCTATGACAGGGATGGGACTGGAATTGGAGAAGCAAACCTAGCTGGTTGGCTGAAAAGAAGTCCCATCTAGGGGATTTTAATCCAGGGCGAGAGATAGTTGTCTAGGCAAACAACCCATGAGCTGACATAAGGTGGAGGGGTGTCTAAGACTAACAGGGAATGCAGAACAAGAAACATTCAGTAGAGCAGACATCAGGGACAACTGCTAGCAGGCTACAGATTCTGCGTTGGACCCCTAACTAGTTGGATTTGAGATCAGGAATCAAGAGTGAGTTATGAACCCCTACCTCACACCATATATAGAAATCAGCTCAAAATGGCTGAAATAAGAAAGCTAAACCCAAAAAGTCTTAGAAGGAAACACAGGAGTAACTCTTCATGACCTCAGATTTGTCAAGAATTTCTTAGATATGACACCAAAAGCATGCTTGACAAAAGGAAAAAAGAAAAAAGATAAAATTGACTTTCTCAAGTTAAAAACTTCTATCCGGGTGCAGTGATGCTCATCTATAAATCCAGCTATTTGAGAGGCTGAGGCAGGAGGATGGCAATTCTGAGGCCAACCTGGGCAACTAAGCAAGACCCTGTCTCTAAATAAAATATGAAAGGGCTGGGGATGTAGCTCAATGGTAGGATGCTTGCTAGCATGTGGGAGGCCCTGGGTCACATTCCCAGTACTGCAATAAACAAACCAAAATCTTCTGTGCATCAAAGAACAGTATTAAGAACATAAAAAGACAATCTACAGAATAGGAAAGATATTTGTAAATCATATATTTAATAAGGATTTAATATCCAGAATATATAAGGAGCTCTTAAAATTCAACAACAAAAAAGACAAACAACACAACTTAAAAATAGGCAGTATTAAATAGACAGTCCTCTAAAGAAGATGTACAAGTGTTCAACAAGCACACAAAGAGATACTGAACATCATTCACCATTAGAAAAATGCAAATTAAAACTACAATGAGGGGCTGGGGTTGTGATTTAGTGGTAGAGCACTGGCCTAGCATGTGGGAGGCACTGGGTTCAATTCTCAGCACCACATAAAAGCAAATAAATAAAATAAAGGTATTATGTTCGTCTACAACTAAAATATATATATATGTATATGTATATATATATATATATATGCACACATATATATACTACAATGAGATAGCCTTTACTAGGGTGACTATGATTTTTAAAAATTCAAATTAAAAGAAAAAAGAAAAATAGTATTAGCAAGGATGTGGAGAAATTGCAACTCTTGTACTTTGCTGGCAGGAATGTAAAATGATTTGGCTGCTATAGAAAGTAGTTTGGAAGTTTCTCAAAAAATAAGAGTTGCCATTTGACCCAGAAATTCCACCTCTAGCTGTATACCCAAAAGAATGAAAAGAGCTACGTAAACAAATACGTGAATGAACATGCTAAGAATGAATGTACATTCAGAGCGTCACTACTCACAGGAGCCAGAAGTGGAAACGATCCAAAGAGCAATCAGAGATGAATGGATAAAGAGATTTGACGTACACATACAATGGAATATTATTTAGACATAAAAAAGAATGAAGTGCTGATACAGCCTGCAATGTGAATGAACCTTGAAATGTTAAGCGAGGGAAAGGAGCTAGTTACAGGAGGTCTCATGCCCTTCAATTCCATTTACATGGAATATCTGCAACAAAAGCTTTACCTCCAGCTGTTTTGTTCATTTTCTAAACAACAGAACATTCCCTGCCTCTCCACCCCTCCCTCTTGTTCCTTTGTGCCTGAGATTCATTATCAGCCAAATGCATTGGTCTGAGCCATTAGGCTTACACACCAACTGGAGAGAGGGAGGGAGGCCAGAAATGCCTGAATCACAGGAAGCTGTCCTATATCCTGTGTTTATGCGGAATATCTAGAATTGGTAGATTCAGAAAGCAGACTAGTGACAGCCAGAGAGTTGGGGAGGAAGAAGTGGAAAGTAACTGCTTAATGGGTAAGGAATTTCCTTTTCAGGGAATGAAAATATTAGGGAACAAGATTGCCATGATTTGGCTCTTAAAATGTTCCCAAAGGCCCAGGTTAAAGGCACCAGCACTTGGTGCTATTGGAGGGTATTAGAACCTTTAAAAGGTGGGGCCTAGTGGGAGGAAGTTAGGATACTGGGGCCATGCCCTTGAAGGGGATTTTGGTACTCCATCCCTTTCCTCTTCTTTCTTCTTTTCACATCCTGGCCATGAGATGAACAGGCCTCTTCCACCATGTTCTCCATCGTGATATATTACGTGGTAGGAGGCCCAGAACAATAAGGCTAATCAGTCATGGACTGGAAACTTCCAAAACTGTGAAACAAAATAAACTTTTCCTCTCTTTAAATTTATTTTTCTCAGGTATTTGTTACAGTAACAGAAAAGTGACTAACACAAAGGTAGAGGAAAAGGTTGTACAATATTATGAATGTTTTAATGCCACTGAATTTCTTACTTTTCAGTGGTCAACTTTATGTTATGTAAATTTCATCTCAGTCTAAAAAAGAGTGTAAAGTAGAACTTTAGAATATCCATAGCTTCAGGCAGGGAACAAGATGGGCTCCCAGGTACAGGCATAAACAAAGGGTATCAAGTTCAGTACCTGACAGCAGCCCTGGTATTCATTATAAGGGTGACATGGTGCTGACCTCAGCATAGAGGACCAGGGCTCCTGCAGCAGGTTTTGCTCTGGGAGTGGGTCAGGGTCAGAGAGATGGACTGTGTCCAGCTGGGCAAAGAGGAATCTGAGACCCCTTTTCCAGGTGGGAATTTACTAGCAGCTGCTCCATGTGAGCATTCAAGAGAGGCAAATGCCAGTGACCAGGGGACATAGGACAGCTTCCTGTGATTCAGGCTTTTCTGGCCTCCCTCCTTCTTTCCAGTTGTTGTGTAAGCCTAGAGGCTCAGACCAATGCACTTGGCTGATAATGAATCTCAAGCACAAAGGAACAAGAGGGAGGGGCGGAGGGGAGGGAATGTTCTGTTGTTGTTTAGAAAATGAACAAAACAGCTGGAGGTAAAGCTTTTGTTGCAGGCTGCCATCTCTGATTCATGCATCTTTATAATCCTGACTGCAGTTTGAGCGAGCCAGGAAGAGCGATGATTACCTCTCATGCTGCACCCACCAGCATGGGGTTTATTAGAAGTAGACGCCCATTTAGCAATGTCAGGAGTGTGCTCCTCATTTCACAAAGCGGGCCACTGCAGGAGTGGAGAGCCACTTCTCCTGCTCGGATGCCCAGGGAGGTGTGTTCAGACTGTGCAGGAATTCTGGGGCTCTGAGGGGGAACCCCTGGGTACTAGCTAGGATTGGGTGTCCAGCCCAAAACAGTCATGGTGACCTTGGCCTGAACTGAGCAGAGCCAAACTTTGGGGACAGTGAGTTGGGCTCTTTCCCACCTCCTTCCTCACCATCAGCTGGAAGACACAGGAAAAGAAAGGAACTTATGAAAAATAAAAGATGCCTTTGACATCCCCCTCCATATTCCTGCTCTCCCTCCACTTCCTTCCTAAAGCCCGCCCTTACTCCTGTCTCCCTCAGTCAGTCTTCTGCCCACAAATACCTCTGTATTCATCCACTACTTCCCCTTCCAAACTCTCATGCACCAGCCAAGCTGAATGCTGTTCATTTCCATGGTGATGCCCACCCGGGTTGTTTTGGAGAGGTCCTCTGCCTCTCTCTGTGACTGCTTCTGATTGCTCTATGTTGGGCCCTCCCCCACATGCCACCATCTTACTCTCTCTGGAATGTGTGGGCTCCTTCTCCAAGTCTTTCTTGATTGTCCAATCAGATATGTTCTCTCTTACTCTGAAAACCTGTTTGTGTGTCTCTTGAAAGATTTTTTTCTATTTGGTTTTGTGTTATAGTTAATTCTGGGCTGGTCTGAACACCTCCACACCCCATCCCCCGCTCCTTGCTAGGCTCTATGGTTCTACCTCTGAATCATCTTACACCAGCACAGGGCCTGACCCATGTGAGATGGTGTTTGTTGAGTGAATGGATAAGTGAATGAAATCTCCCAACCTGAGTCAGGTGGAAGAGTCTCCAGGACACTGCTGAACCATCAGGGGGCGTGTTAGTCAAGGTTCTCTAGAGAAACAGAATCAATTGGAAGTATGGTTATAAAAAGGGGATTTATTAGATTGGCTTACATGACCAGAAGCTGGGTAGTCCACAATGGCCGTCTGCAGCTGGAGAGCTGGAAGAACCAAAAACTGTAGAGCCCAAGAGGCCGAAGCCCCAGAACAAGAGGGATCAACAATGCTACCCTAGTCCGAGACCAATGCTTCTGGAAACTACCTGGAGAATCACTGGCAGAGTCTGCTTTGGAAGAATGAAGAAGCAAGGGTCCTATAACCTCAGACGATCAAAGCAGCAATCAAGGTCCTGTTCAAGAAGAGTAGAGCTTGCATCTGCATCTGCTTCCTTGTTCTTCCAACTTTTATTCCACCATTTTATTGGGAGGTGCTCCCACACTTATGGAGGGTCTCCACTTCAGTTCATTATCCCATATTCCAATCATTCCTAGACACGCCCTCATTGACACACCCAGAAGCCTTTTATCATTGGCATCTCTTAATCCAATCACATTGACAATTCAAGTTAACCTTTACAAGGGATTCCTGCACCATCCATTGCATGCAGCTCCTTCTGAAAGTCTAGCTATGATGTCATCTAGGAAAATATATTAGAAAGAAGTAGAAAAGAGGCTCCAGGGCCAGGCTTCTGCCTCCCTGGAGAATGCTTTGGCCTCTGCTCTCAGCACAGGAGGCCAGACCTGGAAAGGAAAACCAGGAAGTGGATGACTCCCCTACTGCCATTATTTTGGTACCAGGGAATGAATCCAGAGGTGCTTAACCACTGAACTACATCCCAACCCTTTCTATTTTTTGAGACATGGTTTCACTAAGTTGCTGAGACTGGTCTTGAACTTGTGATCCTCCTGCCTCAGCCTCCCAAGTTGGTGATTATAGGCATATGCCATCACGCCCAGCCAGATGAATCCTTTTTTATCCAAACTAGGCAAGTCAGTCCTTGACACTCAGAGACTTCCAGGATATATGCCCTTGGGAAAGTGGGGGAGCAGGACCACCCAGGGAAGAGGCCAGGCAGCAGAAATCTTGAGGGCCTGCAGTCTCAAAGTTCTGGTCATCTACCCAGTTGGTAGAACACCAAACAAGACTGTGAGTTGAGGGGAGAGAGCCAAGGCTTGCAGGATGCCAAGGGTACAAGTGAGCTGGGCCTCTTTATGGAGGTCCTCTCTCAACACAGGCCCTAGAGGTTCATTTAGGATAGAAGGCAAGTGAACATTCTCCTCTTCAACTGAGCATTGCAGCAGGTTAGGGAGAAGAAGGCCCCACAGGTGGGTGGCAGGCAACAGACTTGCCCTGAGCCCAGAGCACCTGATAATGGAGGGCTGCTTAACTCCTGACCCTGGGGTCTAAGCTGGAGGCTTCAAAATGTGCCAGGCTGCTGTCATGCCTGGCTTAGCTCAGACCAAGCCAGGCCTGAGCTCATCAACCACAGCTCTACCAGGGTGGTGAAGGAGGGGCTGTCCCAGCACCCACCCCAAGATCTCTCTTCCTTTAAGCCCTTTCAGAATTCTAAGAAATGAGACAAGAGAGAATCAGACAAGCAAAAGAGAATGAGGGAAAGACAAGAGGGCATGATAGGAGAGTCGCAGGACAGATGTAGGTTTACAGGGACTTGAAGCTTGGGCAATGGACGGACACTTAAAAATTACAAAATCGCAAAATCAAGTGCTGAGCTTAGAAAAGATTCGTGCCATACTCTCCCTAAACCTAAGCTTTATTACTTTCCAAGTAGATCAGCCTGCGTCCAGTGGCAGTTTGTATGTTGGAGCAGGAATGAAAACATCTTGTAGAAGTGCGTGAGCCTGGGGCTGGGGATATGGCCCAGCGGTAGAGTGCTAGCCAAGCAGGCACAAGGCCCTGGTTCCATCCCCCAGGACACAAACACAGGAACTGCGTGAGTCCCATTCCTCCCTCTCTGTCTGCCTCCCTGACTCCTCTCTCGAAAACCCAGCTGGGCTGCCCAAGATCCCTCCCTCCTAGCTTCCCTCCTCTCCCAATTAAAAAATCTATTCTGTATTTCCTGCGTGCAGCACCCTTAATATTAGGTCTGAAAACAATTTGCAATCAGTTGCACTAATTAATCTAATTGAATTTAATTTCCCTTTCTTGGTGTTAGGGGTGAGCGAACTCCATATGCTGACTTATGTAAAGCAATATGCAAATTTGAATCTTGAGCCCAGAGCGCTGCAAATGTTTTTGATTATAAAAAAGGCTACACTGGGGTCTGGATAAATGAACTGCTCACTGCACCCTGTCTCCCAGAAGTCCAGATGCAATAATATCCCTGGCTGTGACACCAATGGCTTGTCACCCTGTTCCTGCCCCAGACAGTGCTGCCGGGTACTTCCACTGGGTTCCTGGGTACCTGAATAGTATATTTTCTACTTTAACTCTGAAGAAAATGGGTCCCTCCCCTTCTTAATATTTTTCCCTAGGCCCCGATTAAGTTCAGGGCTGGCTCCTAACTTGGGAAAGTGTTTTAGTCAGCTCTTTCACCACTGTGACCAAAAGGCTTGACAAGAACAATTAGTGAAGAGTTTATTTTGAGACTCACACTTCCAGAGTCTCAGTCCATCAACGGTGGGCTCTATTCCTCAGGGCCTGGGGTGATGCAGAACATCATAGTGGAAGAGTATGGTGGAGGAAAGCAGCTCAGTTCATGGCCACCAAAAAGTAGAGAGTTCCTCACCAGGGACAAAATAGGCTCCAAGGGCATGCCCCCTAGGGATTAATGCACTGATTAAGTGAAGGCTGTCATAGCTGAAGCAGTTCGTCTCTAAACCCTCTTGCTTGGTCTCACACATGAGCTTTTGGGGAACATCTCATATCTAAACCATAATAGCAGGGAAGGAAGTCTGATGAGCACCCTAATGGTGAGAGGCTTCCTTAGCAAGGGATTGAGCAGAGAGCAATTTGGGGCTTGGGTGGGGAACCTGGCCCAAAGCAGAGAAACCGACCACATGGTCTCCAACTCCTTCTCTAAACTCCCAGGGAGAGCAGGTGGTGTCACCAGGGAATAGCAGTGGAGCAGAGGGTCTTGAGCCATGATGAGCCACAGCCTGAGTCCCAGGGTCCCTTGCAGAGCCCCGCCTCCATGAGCTACCAGACAGGGAGGTGCTGAGAAGAGACACACACCTGAGTAGCTGGACTGTGGCTCAGAACCAGCTGTACTCCCAGTGCTTCAGCCTGGTTAAACCCCAACATCTTCATCTTTTTTTTTTTTTTTTTTTTTTGTGGAACCAGGGATTAAACTCAGGGACACTCGGCCACTGAGCCACATCCCCAGCCCTATTTTGTATTTTATTTAGAGACAGGGTCTCACTGAGTTGCTCATGGCCTCGCTAAATTGCTGAGGCTGGCTTTGAACTCGCAATCCTCCTGACTCAGCCTCCCAAGTCGCTTGGATTAGAGGCGTGCGCCACCGTGCCCGGCTCTCCATCTTGTTTTTCTTTAAAATGCCCCAAGGTGGAGGAGGAAACGTGGACAAAGTAGAGAGAAAACAAGATGGATCATGAATTAAAAAGTTGTTGAAGCTGGGTCGTGGGTTCATTGGGGTTTATTATACATTTTTATTCTTCTAAATTTTAATATATGTTTGAAAGTTTCCTCAGTAAAAGATTTGTTAATGTTCTAATGCTGAAACTGGATCTAAAACTGTTTTTTTTTTTTTCTTTCTGAGTAGGAGTTTATAGAGGAAATGAGGAAAACCCAAGGAAACTTTCTTGTCACCTCCTGCCACACCTGGATCAGTGAGGAGGAAGCTACACTCTCGCCTGACCTGCGCAGGCAGGGTCAGGGAGGTGCAACTGAAGGTGCAGAGGGACCTGTCCCAGCCACCTGCCGGTCCTAGGGCACCCTGACTCCACTCATTTGGCCACAGAGAAGACAATAATCCTAGCAGATTCTGGACAATAAAAATGGACCAGGGTCTGGAGGACAGATTAGAGGGGAAGGAGGCTGAGGGGAGGAAGACAGCTGGGGTTTTGCAAGAGAAAAAAAAAAAATGTGAGGGATCAAAGTCAGACAAGGCTAGTGGATACAGGGAGGAAGGCACAGACTCAGAAATTCCCAAGGATAATTGCTAGGGCTTCAGTTTAATGGCATGTGAGAATTGAGTGGGCAGGAAGCCTTGGAGACTGCTCTGGAAATCCTGATCGGCAGTGAATCCCTGGACTGAAGTGAGGATAGTGGAGAGGAAAAGCAAATGTGTTTCTCAGACAAATTTAACTTCAGGACAAGAATCCAACTGGTGCTATTTGAGGAGCCCCAGAAAGAGGTGAGAGTTGGAGAGAAAGAAGTGGAAGTCACAGGAGTGTTGGACCAATGTGTGGGGGGAGTGCCATCACCCTGGGAGAGAACAGGGTAAGGAAGGAATCCCAGGGAAGTCAGCTGTTCACAGGGCAGGAACGGGAGACCCTCATAGCAAGGAGGAGAGAGGTAGGGAATAAAAGGAGTGGGTCCATGCAAGAAGGAGAACCAGAGAAATAACAATGGTCAGAGTGCCGTGGCACATGCCTGTAGTTCCAGTGGCTCAGGAGGCTGAGGCAGGAGGATCACAAGTTCAGAGCCAACCTCAGCAACCTAGCAAGACCCTGACTCTAAATAAAATATAAAAAAGAGCTAAGGATGTAGCTAGCATCCCTGGATTCAATCCCCAGTACAAACAAACAAACAAAAAAATGCGAACAATAAATAATAGAGGAGACAATTGCAAAAAGCATGTCCAATGATGCCCTGGCAAGAGTTTGAAGAATCTGTATAAACACGCCTCCTTTGCAATCAAAACTTATATAATACTGAAGAAACTATTTTTGAAAAATTAAACCAATTTCCTAGCCTAGGTCTGTTATGCATGAAATCCATCTTCTCAAAATACAACTTTCCCTCCAGCATATCAAATATACTTGAAACATTATTCAAAGGTGTTCAAGAACAATGAACAGTTTAGGTTCTGATGAGGGAAAAGAGTTTATTAATAAGAATAAATCCAGTTGAGAAGACAAGAGGTAGAAGACAAGACTGATTAGTTAAGCACAACTTCAAGGGTCACCAGTGCCATGTCTGGACCCTCCCTCTTTTGTGTAGGACTTTATTTCACCGTTGCCATTTTAAAAAAATCTTACCCTTCATTCAGCATTTCATCAACCCAAATTTATGAAGGCTGTCCCTTGTGCAGGGCAGTGCTGTACGCTGACTCTTTTTCACATCAGCCTCTTTGACCCAGCACAAGACCCCCATTTACCCTATAACAAGAGCTGCCCAAGTAAAGGTGAGAAAATGAAACTGACATCAACCCAGGGTAGCCAGGTTCACACTCTATGTGTTCTGGAAAAGTTAGTTCTAATTAAAATTGAGCAAACCAAGTAATATTTTCATGGCAGCAGGGGAGCTCACTGCTTAAAGGAACCCAATGGGGAACCTTATGTAGAATGAGACTCACCCCTTCCTGATCTTCTAGTTTTCAATTTCCATGAACTAGGTCAGGTTTGGCCTAAGCCTTGTGCATTCTTCAGAGCTCTCCGATGTAACCTGTCCTCCGCCCTACACAGGGTCTCCTTAGACCGTGAGGAACTTGGTCATTACTCCATTTGTATATTTTGGGAGAGTCCTCTAGCTCCCTTTAGCCTTTTTTATTTGGCTGAGAACACATATTTATGGGAACCTCTGGTCCATGGAGGGGTTTCATTTGATCCCCATTCAACAGGGATAGGTGGTATTTTGGAACCAACCAAATACCTACGGTAGACTGACTAGCCCACGCCAGGACACTTGTGCACAATCAGGCACTGTGTTCCTCAGAGTCTCTGGTTTGCTGTGCCCTTTGACCCTTTCCAACCCTCTCCTAGTCATCCCAAGGCTCTGACTCTTCCCATCCCACAAAGACCTTCCCAGTGCCTTATGGGTCAGACAGCTGGACGTGAAGGAGAAGAGAGCTGGCGTTCAAAGTTTCCAGCCTCTCTGGAATCATTGCCCTGCACACCAGGGACTAGCCCCACCCTGGGAAGCACAGTCTGGGCGCAGAGAAGCAGAGTGGCCTTGTGGCTGAGATTGCCTTCCAGAGACCCCAGTCAGAGCTTGGCATGACTCATTGGAAGATGCTCACAAAGAAAGACAGATTCAGATATTAGAATGTGCTGGCCTCACCAAGTTCTCTCTTAGCTACATTTGTTCATGTGAAAATGCTTGGCATTATAGTTAGACAGGCCAGGAATGGAATCCAACTGCTTACTAGCAGTTTTGTATTAAGCAAGTCACCTGTATTTGTTTTCTACTTCCACAGTATTTCTGCATGATGGATCATCTAAAATTTAACAGTTTATTTTACTTAAGCAATACCTATTTCTATTTCTCCAGAGAGCAAATGAAAACTCTAGTGGTTAGAGGAATCCAGGCCCAAGTTCCCCACTCCTTCTCCCTCATCTATCTTTGCAGGGATGGTACCTCAATCCACCATTAAGACTCTCCCCATGGTATAACTGTACCACCTATCACAAAGAATTCTTCACCTCTGTTCTCCATTTCAGGGTAGGTCAGAACTCAAGAAAGAATGCAGATTTAACTTTTATTGAGCTTTTCCTGCGTGCTTTGTAGGATGCTAGACACAGCCCAATACTCTGTTATTGTGCCAATTAAAAGTTGGAGAAATGGATTCCTATAAATTGGCTATGGTATATGGAAAAGCCCAGTTTAAAATCCAGGTTTCCTGATTTAGTCAATGATCTTGGTTTTGCGTAAACCATGGTGAGAAAAATCTGTTTGAGCTAAAATAAAAGGTGCAATATTAAAGTAGGAAAAAATAGCCTTGTCAAATATTTCTGGGGCAAGGATGATTGTGTAATGTGTATCCAGAAGTGAGGATATTATAAATTCTAAATACAGAATGCTACACAATACTGTGTAGGTAGATAGCAATGTGCAGTGATTTTTTAACTCCGTGTTTATATTTGTCCTTCATTCATTTGTAAATGTTCTCCTAGGTGTCCTCTGTGTTCTACGTATGAAATAAAAGACATTTTATTAACCAATTCAAGTAGATTATGCTAAGTAGAAACAAGATGTAGGAATAAGCACATAGGTACATTTTATAAATTAATAACAAAAGATTGTAGCTCAGTGGTAGAGCGCTTGCCTAGCATGTGTGAGGCATTGGGTTTGATCCTCAGCACCACATAAAAATAAACAAATAAAATAAAGGCATTCAGTCCATCTAGAGCTACAAAAAAAGAAAAGATTAATAAGAAAGACAAGAAGCCAAAAGGTGCAGGATATGAAACAGGCAATTCACAGAACAAAACAAAACAAAAATACCAGGTGTTTGCTTTCTGTAGTGGCAGTGTGGCTTGTTTCAGACTAATCATTCTGTATATGGAATTATAAATGCTGGGAAAACAAACAGCAACAAAAACCACTTGAAAACACTGAGAAGTGATTAAAAACAGGCAGAAACTGGGGCAGTATTAACCCTTGCAAGAAGGAACTGTGCTGGTGAGAGTCACATTTGACAGTGCCTTACCTACTTGGACCTCCTCTCAGTCTCAGCCCAGGAGACACAACAGGAAGGCTCTAGTTTATCCAGTAAACCACAATCTTACAATCCTGAGGAGTCAAGGGCAGATTTTAGGACTCCCCAAAAAGATGGAAAATAGAGGAGAGAAATCTTGAAAAAGAGGAAACTACAAAGTACAGATCCCCAAAATATTCTCGTAAATTCTGCCCCAATTCTGAACTGACTCAGAATTGCATGTGTGTGGAGGAGGCTCCAAGTAACCAAGCTGGAAAGTTAAAAGAACTGAGCAGTGAAATCAGCTGCTGTCCACCTCAGGAAAGACAGCTTGGAATTTGAGTTTGGTCAAGTTAATTGCGTGTTGCAACACAATTCAATAATTAGAAAGCAAGATAGCAAAGCAGAGTTTCTATAACACATCATTCACAATATCTGATGAACAATTAAGAGACATTAGACATGAAAAGACAAACATGTCACAGATAGTCAATAGAAAAAGCACGCGATATAAACCTACCCTAGTTGTTATGGGAGCAGAAAAGGACTTAAAACTTATACATCTGTACAAAGACTTGAAAGAAAATACACAGGTAACAATTATAAGTACATGCGATCTCAGTAGAGAAAATACCATTTTTAAAAACCAGAATCAAATTGAATATCCAGAGTGAAAAAATACAACAATTGAAATGAAAAACTTACTGACTGGGTCAATAGAAGATTGGAGATGGTATAAAAAAGGGTTAGCAAGCATGAAGTTAGATTAGTAGAAAATATGCATGATAAATAATACAGAGGAAAAGATTGAAAAATAATAACAGAACCTCAGAAGTCTGTAGGATAACAAAGCAATGAAACATAGCATAATGTAGCATATATTAATAAAATACAAAAAGGAAAGAATAGGGCAGAAAAAGTATTGGAGAAATAATGGATGAATATCAAATTCCCAATTTGATAAAAACATAAATTTACAGATCTGCAAATTTCAGTGAATCTCAGACTAAATACAAAGAAAAAAAAGAGAAATTAAATATATTCATATCATGGCAAAACTGATGGAATTCAAAATTTTGAAAGTGAACCATCCTGTAAGGGGACCGTACTATGAACAAAGGCTGACATTTCTGCTAGCAATAACAAAGGTCACAAGATAAAGACACATCAGCTTTAACATGCGGAAAAGTAAAATTGCCAAACCAAAGTTCTGTATCAGCAAAATATCCCTCAAAAGTTCAGGATAAATAAAAATAGTTCCAATCTATGGAGTTGAGAGAATTTATCATTACAAACATTCTCTAAAAGAAATGCTACAGGTCATGTTGAAAGACTCCAGATAGAAACTACAGAAGGAAATGAACTGCACCTGAAATGGTAAATGGAAGGATAAAGATTTTCTTCCTTTATTAATGCTTTTAAAAGATGTATAACTCATTAAGGGAGAAAATTACAATATCTGGGGGATTTATTATATATAGTTATAAAATATATGAACAAAGTAGCACCCAAGAAGCTATCTGGTCATTATAACCAAGAGTGGGGAGGCTGAACGTAACTACTGTTGCAAGGTTCTCACATATTATGTAAAAAGGCATTTGCTCTATTTCTATGATAAGGTTGGGGGTTCACATTGTACTCCTTAGAAAATCAATGCAAAGGAGTATATTTTAAAAGTCAATAAAGAGGTAAAAAAGAAGTAGTAAGAAATATTTAATTACCCAAAAAAAGAAGAAAGAAGAAACAGCATAAAAAAAGCAGGTTGAACCAACAAATAGATAAATAAATATCAAAATGGTAGCCCATTTGAATCAATATTAAGAATTATATGGAAGTTAAACAGTTCATCATTTCTACTAAAATGAAGGTATTCTAAGAAAGGATAAAAACTAATACTCAATTTTGTGCTGGCTACCAAGGGGCATATTTTAAGGATAAAGAACAGAAAGATTGAAACTAAAAGTCTAGATAAAGATAAATCATTAGAACACCAAAAAAATTAAAGAGGCTCTAATACTATTAAACAAAGTATAATGTATTTTATAATGATAAAAATATAATATATTTATATTTTATAATGATATTTTGCTGATACAGAATTTTGGTTTGGCAATTTTACTCTTCTGCCTATTATTCATCAAGAATCTATCTATGTATATGTACCTAATTGCAAATATTTACAGTACATGAAGCAAAAATACATGTCAAAATTAAATTAAAGGTAGAAATGGGCAAATCCAGTATTCCTCCTGCTGTGGTTTAGATAAGAGTTGTCCCCAAAAGTTCATGTGTTAGACAATGCAAGAAAGTTTAGAAGTGAAATGGCTGTTATGAGGCCCTTGACTAAATCAGTGCATTAATCCAGTTGAATGGATTAAGTTGATGATAACTGTAGGCTAGTAGGGTGTGGCTGGAGGAGGTGGGTCATTTGGGGGAGGCATGCCTTTGAGGTATATATTTTGTCCCTGGGGAGCAAGAGCTCTCTGATTCCTGGTTGTTGTGTCCATAGCTGCTTTCCTCTTCTGCACCTTTCCCCCATAATGTTCTGCCTCACTTGGGCCTAGAGTAATGGAGTTGGCCATCTATGGACAGAGAACTCTGAAACTATGAGCACCAAATAAAACTTTTCCTCCTCTAAAATTGTTCTTGTCATGTCTTTTGGGTACAGCAATGAAAAGACTGACTAAAATCCCTCCTCTCATTAACTGGTAGGCATTGAGGCAAAATTTAGCAAGGATTTAGGAGATCCCAATAATGCTATCATCTACTTTGATCTGACTGATATTTTTTGTACTCGACAACTACAAAACATCTCTTTCTCAAGTGCATATAGAACGGTGACTAAGACAAAGCATGCTAAACTACAAAATAAATCTCAATAAATTTTAAAATGTTTAATTCGTTCAGAGCATGTTCTCTGATGAAAACAGAATTAAATGAGAAATTCAACATGTTACATATAAAAGCTTTGAATATTTAAAAATTAAGCAATACACTTATAAATGAGTTGTAAGTTAATGAGGAATTGAGAAAGGAAAATTAGAAAATCCTTCAAACAAAATAATAATGAAACATTATGTCAAGATTTGTGAGATGCAGTTAGAGCTGCACTAAGAGGGAAAGTCATGGCTGTAATTGTATTAGAAAATCATCAAGGTTTAAAATTAACAACTTAAGTTTTTACCATAAGAAAAATGGACAAATTAAATCCTAAGTACACAGAAGAAAGAAAATAATAAAGATTGAGCAGACATTAATTAAATATAAAGCAAACAACCAAGAAAACTAATCGAGTCAAAATTTGGCACTCTGAAAGATAAATAAAATCAAATTCTTCACAACACTGATGAAGAAAAAAAGGGAAAACTCAAATTACTGTAGAAAATACAAGGAACCTATGCTATCCATGTAGATTCAGAAGACGTTAAAATGACAATGAGGACACATTACAAATAAGTTATTCCAAGAAACCTGATAGGCATTAAATGAACAGTTTCTTTGAAAAACAACTTACTATAATGGACACAGATGAAATAGAAAGTCTGAATAGTTCTTTATCTATCTAGTAAAGACATTGTATTTATCTAACTATAATATAATCTATGTTATATTTATCATTTTTCCCCATAAAGAAAAAAATCTAAATCTAAATAGTTTTAGTGTTGAATGTTATCAGAATTAAGGAATGCATGACATGTGATGGGCTGACAGATTTGGCTTCATGGAAATGTTACAGGCCAGGCTATATGGGCAATGACTAAACACTCCATTTTGCTCTGAGACTCCATGTCTTATAGGAAATGCTTCTCCCATGGGAACACCCCACCTCTGTACCCATCAACAGTTACTTAGCATGACATGTTTAACAATGCAAAATGACAAGTCTCATATGATGAAAAATTGTTCTCTTTTTCTTAACCAATGTAACATGTCAACAGCGATTGTCTAGAAGTCAGTGCCCATTCTCTAAGCTATACCTAAGTAAGGTCCTTTTGACCCACTTCCCCCTCTGCTGATGATTTCATGATGTAGGTTTGTAATTTTGAATCATAGCAACAGATACTTATGATTGATGTGATTTTTGGTATAAGAATCCCTGCAACCCTATGGTGGGGTTGTTCTCCCAATAGCCATTTTTGGGGCATTGTGTGAGACAGTCAGCTGGCCGCCTTAAAAAGGCTCTTAAATTTGGACTTCTCAGTGGTGATCAGTCTGTTCTTAAATTGCACCCCATAACATCTAGAACCATCTGACTCCCAATCCAGGGTTCTTATGCCCAGAAAGGAACACTGGGCTCCGAGTCAGAGTGAGTTACTTTGTTGCCAATGTCCTCACACCGGGGTGGGGGAACCTCTCTCAGCTCCAGACCATTCCATGCCCCAGGCAGATCCTGGACTCTCTCTCCTTTCAGCTCTCTGGCCCCTGCCGACAACCTGAAAAACTGAGGTAAGTACTAAAAACGGTGCCGTGTCATTTGACATCCCAGTGTTGGTTTCAAGCATTTTCCAAACCCTTAAAACAGCCATTAGAGGCCAGGCTGGAGAAACTGAGACACTATCAAATCAAGAAAGCCCCGCTGAGTCCCACAGCAATTTGGACATGGAGCCTCCTCTTTCTCTTGCCCTTGTCCATTTAGCATCCCCGTCTGGTCACCAACTGTGAAGCTGGGGCTGCTCTCAGTCTCCGGTGGCTCTGTTCTCAAAAGGGTGCCTGTACCCCTCGGTAGGGGCGAGCGCCGCAGCAATCCAGCACGGCTCCGGTGAGCGATTGTTATCTTCTTGCACAGCATCCGTCAGGAGACCAGCCTGGCATTTATCTAGCAGCGAGTGATCGTTATCTGGTGGCAATGTTCTTCCCACTGACAGTATCTTCTAAATAAGGGTCAGCCATCCAGCAGTCTGTCTGCTGCTGATTAGTTCCTGAGGGATAAACCACATTTAAACTATGATGGCAGGAGCTGCTGGGAGATAGGGTGGCGGTGAGGGAAGTTGGTGAGGGAAGGGAGTTGTTCCACAGTTGAGCCAGAGAAACTGATCCCAGCTGTGAGTCTAAGAAGTTTGGAGCAGGGAAGATGGAAGACGCAATGCAAGGAGCACCCTCATGTCCACTTTAACAAACCCTGAGACCGTGAAGTAAGAGGTCACCCATTAGACTACCTGGATGGCAAAGCTCTGGGTGTTAAGTGGTAAAAGAAAAGGCTTTAGCTCTTGGTCTCTGTGACTTGTCTTCCTACCATCAGACCGGAATCTGGAGTGAGTTCAAGTCCAGCAGCTTAGACTGAGCTCATCAAAAAAAGGCCCATCAAAGTAGCCCAGTTCTGGGCATCAGAAAACCCAGGTTTAAGTTCGAGGTCTACCAATTTCTGCATTCTGGACCCTAGGCAAGTCCCTAAACTTCCCTGAACCTTGATTTGCTCATATGGAAAGATGATGATCCCTTTCTAATAGGCTCGTTTGAAGATTAGTGGAGATAAGAATCGATAAGAAAATGTGGCCTGGAACACACAGAGCTCCACACAGGTAAGCTGCTGTGGCTAGTGGCCAGGTCCAGGCCTCCTGCTAATGTTGCTGCTCAGCATTCTATCTGTCTTGCTGACTTGAGTCTGGACTTCTTTTCATTTCTTTACCTCTTTTGAACTTAGATGAAAAGTTATAGTCTAAGTAACAAGCCCTTTTAATAAACCAAGAGTCCTACATGGCTGAGGCTGCAGAGGCTACTGAGGAATCAAGCAGAATATATGATTTGGTCTCTGTCCCCTCTGGGCATTTAAAAGGTTCACTCTAGGACGTGCTTAGCCCAGTAGAAGTCAAGGTGCAATAATGAGCAGCTCTGTAGTTGGATCTTACTTACTGAGAGTCTGATATGACAGGTGCCTCTATGTATTACTTAGTACTCCATAACAATTCTGGGTAGATCATGTCTTCATTTTACAGTTGAAACCACCAAAACCTGGCAGGTTAGGTGAGTATGCCAGAATCAGAAGAGAGCAACAAGGACTACATCTGTTTATTCCCAAGATGAGGACCTGGGACCCTATCCTGACCCCAGATAGCATCACCTGGTGCTTTAACCTGCTGCTTACCCAGAAGTGAAAACCCTGGCTCACATCCTAGGCAGCTGAAGATTTGGGGCTACTGCTCATCACATTCTGCCCTGTCCCTAGAGGCCTTGCTACTACTTGGTACTGAGAGGGAAGGTTCACCTGAGGTACTTGGATACTTAAAACCCAGGGGGAAATGCAAATCAAAACTACAATGAGATATAATTTAACACCCATTAAAATGGCTATTGTGAAAGAAAGAAGGAAAAGAGAGAGAAAGAAAGGAAAGAAAAAGAACCAGTGTTGATGAGGGATGTGAAAAAATTAGAACTCTCGTGCAGTCTATTAAAGTTGTGAAATGGTACACTCCCCAGGGAAAATAATTTGAGATTCCTTCAAAAGTTAAAATCAAATTACCACATGATTCAACAATTCCACTTCCACACATATACCCCAAAGAATTAAAAACAGGGACTCAAACAGATATTTGTATACTCATGATTATAGCAGCATCATTCACAAAAGCCAAAAGGTGGAAGCAGTCCAAATGTCCATCAATGGATGAATGCAATTGGAATATTCTTCAACCTTGGAAAAGGACAAATAAGTCTGACATATTTTGCATCATGGATGAACCTTGGAAACACCATCAGTGAAATAAGCCAGTCACAAAAAGATAAAGACTGAATAATTCTACTTATGTGAGGTTATGGGAAAACTACCCCAGAGACTTACCTGCCCTAGGACCCAGGAATAGCAAGGCCTCTAGGGGTAGGGCAAAATCTGGTGAGCTGGAGCCCCAGAGTCTCCGCTGCCTAGGATGGCCCAGGGTTTTCCCAGAGACAGAAAGCAGAGTACAGGTTAGCAGAAACTAAGGGACAGGAAGTGGGAATTATAATTTAAAAGATTGCTGTTGGGATGGTGGAGAGTTCTGGAAATGGATAATGGTGATAGCTGACCAACATCATGAATGTTCGTAACATCACTGAGCTGCACACTTCAAATGGTCAAAATGGTAATTTCTATTATGCATATTTTGCTGCAATGAAAAACCAAAATAAAACCCAAAGGAGAAATTCTTCATTTGAACCAAAGAAATGATGTGTTGCCGAAGGTTCCTGGTAGCTCCAGATGTTGGTTAAGAAATCTTGACCATCTCACCAAGACACTCAAGAGATGTCCCACAAAGAGAAATAGCTCTGCAGGGTTAATGTAAGTCAGGATAGAAAATGAGGATTTGATTTAATAAAAACTCCATGTTTGTGATACTTTATCCAGATCCCGCCTTGTGCCCAGTGCAAACAAACCTGTGTCAGTCTTCCAAGGAGCTGAGAGAAAATGCGGTGGAATTTGGCCATGGGTCCTTTAAGTCATTCCATGATGCACATTTATGCCACATGTTTCTTGGGCTTTTAAAAGGCAATGTTCTGTGCTGATGGTCCCCCCGGCTGTATAGATAATTGTAAAACAAACTCCATATTCCACTGACACCCTTTCTAATTACATCTCACCTTCATTCAGCTATTAAAGTGATAGATGGTAGCAATTACATTGAACCCCACTGAAAACTCTCTATCTGTGACGCGCAGTGACGAGAACATGAGTTATTTACCCAGGAGCCAGGGAAGGAAGGCAGCCAGGCTGTGGCTGAGGAAAGAGAAACCACAGGTGACCACTAGCAGCATCTGCAGCCCTAGAGCATTGGTAGGAGGCAGGTACAGAGAACCCCTGTGTCAACGTGTCTACTTTCTGCTGGCCTCCCCAGGTGGCTAGAAGTGGAAAACAAAGATTATTATCAGGGTTTTTTTTGTTTTTTTTTTTTTTTTGTACTGAGGATTGAGGCCAGAAGTGCTTCACCACCAAGCCACATCCCCAACCCTTTTTATTTTTTCATTTTGACAGATTCCTCTGAGTTGCTAGGAGTCATGCTGTTGGGATGATGGAGAGTTCTAGAAATGGATAATGGTGATGGCTGAGCAACATCGTGAATGTTCTTAACACCACTGAGCTGCACACTTCAAATGGTCAAAATGATAAAATTTATATTATGCATATTTTGCTGCAATAGAAAACCAAATTAAAACCCAATTGCAGAGGCTGGCCTCAAAGTTGGAATGCTCCTGCCTCAGCCTCCTGAATCACTAGGATTACAGGTATGTGCCACCATGTCCGGCTATTATCAGGTCTTATAAAACTTATAAAACTATTTAAAGTCTTATAAAAGACTTATAAAACTAGGTCTTATAAAACTATTTAAAACAAGTTTAAGCATGTTTGTAAGAGAGCTTCCAAAATACTGAATGACTCCCAGTGGGTTCATGTAGGGACTAGTTGAAGGAACCAAAGAAGTTGAACCTGGAAAAAGAAGATACGGGGGCAAAGGGTGGCCATCTCTAGACATTCCATTAGAATGAATTACACTTGGTACATCTATACAGCCCAAGAGGCATGAGCCAATTAGTGTAAGCAGCAGAAATCTTACTCTAATTGCTTCCAGTAATGAGGGCATATGCTGGTTTGCATTACTGGAAGTGCTGAGGTTGATGGTTGATTCAGGAACTCAATGATATACTCCACACTCTTTTCTTTCCTCTACTCTGCTAGCCAGTGTTGGCCAAATCCTCAATTGGTCCCCCTATAGCAATAAGAGTGACACATTCTCTTTTTAACTTCCACTAGGGAAGCAAGGACTGTGTTCCCATAAGTCTCAGAAAAAATGAAGAAAGCTTAGAAGCCAACACAGACACCTCCAATCACATCTCACTGACTGGCGTTGGGTCACATGCCCATTCTGCCTGGCTCACTGTGATTAGGAGGATGAGAGTATTCTTGTTGGCTATGACTGATCCCATGCAGCCTGGAGCAGCCCCCAGGGCAGCTTCCACTGGTGTTTCATGGGGGAGCAATGGCAGTGGCAACCTGAGCAACGTTAGACTCTGTTGGGAAGGCCAAAGTTGGGATTGATATTTGGCAAGACCACTAACAATGTTCGCTGTAGGGAAGAACAAGGACCAATCAGTAACAGCCGATTTGACTCAGAAAGAACATCTTAACACTGGAGGACAGAAATGTGTCCATCCCACAGCTGCCCTCTTGGACACCAATGGCAGACAAAGCTAATCAATCACCCATTACCACAGAGCCTGGACACAGCCTCAGAATCCCCCTTAACTTAGTCTTCCAGGTAGTAAGTAACATTAAATTAGAGACAGATGCCAAGAAGAACCCATTCACCCTGCTGTCACAGTCATGACTGCTGGACTGAGTGAACTTAGGAGGTAGTGGACTCTAAGTCACCGGCAGCATCTTAGTATAGGCTCTGTGACTTGTGTGCAGAAATGCTGTCATGGGGATTTGGTGGTAAGCGAAGGAGGGACCCCATTGTTCCTAAGATTCTGTAAGTGGTTTGGGAAGAAAGTTGAGGTGTTAGAGCAGGCCTCCAGTCAGCAATAGAGGAAGGATCTAGGAGCCTTTTCTGGGCTTTTGCTTTCTCTCCATGGTCCTGAAACCACAGACTTCTACATGGAAAATGACCCCAGACAGCTGCCATTCCCCAGAGCTGCCCTACGAGTGATAAAAATCTCAATACCTTTACCTATTGCTTCAATTTGTGCAAACACTTTCCTTTTAGATTTCAAATTTTTATTCACATTAAAAGGTATGCACAAAAGATAGGGACCATGGCCAGTTTACTGATGCATGAATCTGAGAGGTTGGTTGCTTTGCCCAAGATCACACAGCTAAGCTGATGGCAGGGATGACGTGGGAACTTGTTTCTCCTCTGCTGCAGTGCAGAGCCCTAGTCTGGAATCACAGGGCTATGGGGCTGAGGTGTCCTCGCCCGGCACACACATCCAAAATGTGGTCCTTGTGGGCCATGCTGACTCCTGAAGGAGGCCTGAGTACCAGGGAGTCTGACTGTGAGTGGGTCTCCTATTCTGCCTGGGCTTCACTTCCTCCAGCCACCTTCTCACCTATGTTCTCTGAGTAGAAGATGCTAGTGTGGCTAGGATGCTCTAGGGCCAAGATGAAAGGCGGGGACATTTCCTCCAGCTTCTCCCTCCAGAGAAGATCCTCCAGGTTCTCCTGAACAGGTTGAGAGCCCCTCTGGCTACTTCTCTCCATTGGTTACTGGAGCTAGTTCCTCCTCTCTGGGTGGGGGTGGGAAGGCAGGGAAGTGACCTAGGATTAGGGCCACATCTACTGGCATGAGTGCATGTCCTTGCCAGGACACACAGCTTCTTCTGTTTTCCTACTCTGACTCTTCTCTGAGCCCTTTTTAGCTTGTGATGATATATAAAAAACCAGCAAAGTGTGAAAGGAGAACCGGAAAGGAGTTCTCTGGAAGGCATTCTTCCTCCACTATGGACAGCACGGTCAGCACATTTACCACCTTCCTTGCACTGGGTACAATGGAAGGCACCCAGTGTGGCTTATCTGGGTGGTTCAGCACTGGGACACACTAGTGAGGGTGTTGCTAGAAACTTGGCACAACCTGTCTTTGTTGTTCAAAATGTGTAGCTCAGCCTCAACTGCATACATGATTTTAAAATAGCAGACAGACAGACTGAAAGAATGATTAAGCCCAATTTTGTAAATGAGGCAACCAAGACTTGTGAGGTCCGTATAAGTTATGGCAGAGCTGGGACTGGAACTTAGGTCTTTTGTATTCCCAGTCTGGATTAAGGGCAAGATTAGACAATCTCCAGTGTCCCTCCATGCTCAGATTCTGGATCAGCAAATCAGTCTCTGGGCCAGTGCTATCCTGTAGAACATTCTGCAATGATGGAAATATTCTACACCTGCACCGCCCAATCCAGTGGCCATAGCAGGATGAGGCTATTGAACACTTGGGATGTGGCCAGGGCACCCGAGGAGCTGGATTTTTACCACACTGCACAGCACAGCTCTAGCCTGTTCCCTTCCCCAAGGCCCAGCACCACAGCCCCTGCCAGACGTTCATGCAGTGGAAGTTTGCAGTCAGTGATGGCACTTGGAGATACTTTCTTATATCCCTTGGCAAAACACATCAGATCACCCAAATGCACCATTCTTCAGTAGCTGTGCTTCTTTCTACAGAAGGGAGATGAAAACAAAATTGAAAGAGTTGAAGCAGAAAGACTATTGATTTTTAATCCTTTTTTATCATCTAAGAATTTCAAGGTGTATTTCTCATGTCATTCCATTTCTCCCCTGGGAGCTGGGAGAAACTGACCCATAAGGCCTGGGCAGCATGGAGTTATTTGAATTAAATGCACTTTAAAGAAAACCTTTCTAGACAACATCATTTTTTTCTCAGTGAAATGTCTGGATCTCTAATAACTATTACTTTCCTTAGGGTTCTTTCCAGGAGAAGATTTTTTCAAAAAGTAGACTAAACCATTAATCCATTAACCAGTGATTTAATTTCCAGGCCCTCATTCACTGATGCTGTTTTCTCATCTAATAGAAGACAGACCCATGCACATCGAAGCTGGAAGAGAGCTTGGGCAATCTCCATTCCATAGAATCAATAAGGGTGAAACGATCACTGCTCATTCAAGTTTGTGACAACATCAGCTGTTCTTTCTACCCATGAGTGTAGGCATCCCAAAAATTCTGTAGGGTAGGTAAGTCTCCCCTTTTTGTAGTTGAATAAGTAGTTGAGCTTCAGTGTCTATCTGGGTTCATAGATGAAACTGTTCCTGAGCTCTCTTAAGCCTTGGGCCTTCTCATAGACAAGGAAACAGAGACCCAGAGAGCTATAACAACCACACCTGCCAGGGCCTGACTCCAATCCCTGCCTCATCTCTCTGTCCCATTCAGTCCTGATCTTTGACCTCAGATGTATCATCCCACACCCAGTGTGCACATAGCACCCTCCTTTCTTCTTTAGCAAAACCCTATTTCCTAGGAAAAAGTCAAATTTCTTCACTTGTCATTTAACCATTGTCCTTTGGCAATTTTGACCTACCTTCCCATCCCCACCCACTCCAGCTCAGTCAAGGGAGGTTTCTAAGCAAGTTCAATGTCCATATTCCCTCTACTTTTGCAGAATTGAGGGTTTTTTTTCTGTCATGATAAGAAATACATAAAAATAAATTACGTTCCTATATACCAATAGAGATATTTTAGCATTAAACACAAAGATGTTTATTACAATGATATAATTTATGGTGAAGAGTAAAAGCAGCTTGCATGGTCAACCACAACAGAAATGTTAAGAATAAAGCATTTCTATTCTATAGATTAGAGTAAGGCCACTAAAAAAGAAATAGGAACCCTGCCACAGAGCATTTGTGTCCCCACAATGGGAACAGCTAAAGGACAATAGATTCTATCTCCCTGAGGCTTCTTGGACAAAATAATGATAAGGTTTATCAATGAAGCTTTGCTTTATTTTATGATGTAAAGTGTCTAGCACTTCCAGCACCTCCCCGAAGCAGGCCTTGAGGGCAGCCTGGTAGAATAAAAACATAATGGACTTGGAGATGGAAATCACTTTTTCACAATCTGGCCAGGACACTAGAACTCCACCATTTCCAACTGTGAAATGGGAAGGTTCTGTTCGCTCCAGGGCACTGTGGTGCATCCCTGGTATGTCTCCACATGACTCCTCAGGTGAGGCAGCAGCACTCTTTGGGCTTTTTGCAAGCACAGAGAGTGAGGGTGGCTTTCCCGTGGCACTCTGGGAGAAGGGGGGTGAAGCAGAGCTATTTGGGCTTGCTGGCCCTCCAACCCAGTCACTTGCATCGGACTGATCTGTAGCCATCTGTGCACTCAGTGGCAGGAGCGGAGAGGTAGGGGCCTGCCATGGGCTCCCCCGGAGTCCTGCTGTGTTTGTGGCTTCCGCTGAACCAGAATATTAGAACTGGACCCAATAGCAAGGATGGTAATTGCCAGTTAAACCTTGGGGGCTTCTCATCCTTTAGCAATCATTCAGGGGACCATTTTCAACCCTGGTCAATGACAAAGTAATTACCATTTCCATAGGAGATTGTCACCAATTGCTCTTCCGATCGTTTGATCCAGCTGGATGTGCTAGTAGGAACCACTGTGGAATATGCTGTGTTTGAACACTTAAGCCTGGAATTTGTCCTCCAAAGCCGAGTGTGCTGAGACCAGATCAGTATCTGAGTATCTGAGTTTGTTCTTTAAGTCTGTAACTCAGAATCCTGTTGAAATGACTAAGGAACAGTGCCTTTCAAAACTTTTAAGCAGAAACCTTTTTCCCTCAAATAAATATTGACTATAAATAGAACTCAATATATACGAAATAGATAAATGATAGTTATTTTGTGTATTTTGGAAAATAATTTCTAAATAGTAGAAATTCTTACAAAGCCAATCAGTGACAATAATGAAGCTATTTTAATATAAATGATGAAGTTGGTAAGGGTGCAGGCAGGGGAATGGAGAGAACTTGGATAACTGGTACTGAAAAAGAGAATGAGTTATAGTATTCTGCAGTATGTGGGGTGACTATCATTCACAAAAATGCATTGGATACTTTATGCAGAACTAGAAGAAAAGAACTTGAAGACTCCAAGCATAAAGAAATGATAAGAAGATGGGAACACTAATTTTCTTGATGTGATCAGGACATTTGCATACATGTGTTGAAATATCGAATTTGCCCCATACATACAGACATATATTCCCTATTAATAAAATGATTAAGTCAGGGATCATGGATGACAGCTGCATTTTTGCTTGTTTCAGCTTCAGCAGCTAATGTATCTGCATTTTATGTGGGTCACATTTTATTAATAATGACAATAACCTTTCAGTGCTTCTCTGAGTGCTTCAAACATGTTAAGTCATTTAAGCCTCAGAACTCTATGAGGTTTTATTCCAGGTGAGAACATGAAAGCCCAGAGACCCAGACATGTGGCCCAAAGCCATACCTCAAGCTAGAGCTGAGGTTTAAACCTACGCAGACTATTCCCATAGTCTATGATCTGAACAACTACACTCTTATGCTGCCCCCAATCAAAAGCCACAATATGTACGTGTATATAAGAGACACATGCACACACACAGACATGTACAGTTATAAATGATAACTTCTGAGTTGCCAGCCTGGCAAGCTAAGGCTATTCTTTGATTAAACTGGGAGGGCAGAAGTTTAAGTCCAAGTTCTAAACAAAATTTAAAAAGTAATAATAACAACCTAACTCGGCAAGCACCCTTATTAGGGTTCAGGGAGCAGTTTGAAAATTCCTGACCTAGAGCACCAGGGAAATCTTGAAGAGCCAATCAGGCTGTCAAAATCTACATGCAGAGAACCCTGGGGAGTGGTAGAGGCAAAAGACATTGGCTGGCATTTTACCAAATGGAAATCTCCAGTCTCTGGCGCTACCAATATTCTCTATTACAAATCTTCCAGCTGGTAAACAGAATGATGCCACTGACATTTAATTGAAATGTCAGCACATTTAGAAAGAGCCCTGATGGAACTGCCAAGTTGAAGTTATCACTGATGACTTAAGCTAAATGGAAACAGAAAATCACCACTAACAACCCCCGCCCCCCACCACGACACACACACACACATACACGGCACTGTAATATCAGATGGAGAGAAGGCAGAAAGATTCAGCTGTCCAAGAAAAATTTACAGATAGATTTTAAATGGACTTTTACTCTAGCTATGAAAAACTATGGGGCAATTGGAAAACACTTGTGAAAGTAATCAGGTCTGAGACAGGCCAATGCCCACGTAAATCAATTCAACAAGCATACATTGATTGAATTGCCTTTGGATAGTAATATGACCTTACATTTATTTGCATAACTTACAGTTTATAGAGGATGTGGTAGATGGCAAAAATGGACCAATTCCTCATCACTCCCTGTCACCCCTACATATGCCATTGTAACTTTGTAAAACTATCCTACTCTGATGCGAGGCCTAATCATGTGTTTTGTTTGAGCCAATGGGATATCATTTCTGTTCATCTTTGCCCTATGCCATGGCCATTAGGATGTGCCCCTGGAACAGAGTCAAGACATCCCATGGCTCCAGTCAAGGTTGTCCTAGATCACCCACTCTCAGGCATGTCATCTGAGCCATTCAGGTGACCTGCAGTGAGCAGCCACCTGAGCAAGCCAAGCTAGGAGCAGCAGAGCCCACACCAGCTGGACCCAGCCACGTGAGCTCCTTCAGTGCATGCCTTGTGAGCCACTGTGATTTTGTGAGACACAATAGCAACATACCTGATGAAGACACCTGCCTTGTATGACCTCCTTTGTCCCCTCCTTGGGAAGGAATGTGGGACAGGATATTTCCCCCACTTTATAGCAGAGAACGCTGGTTCACCCAGGTTAAGAGAATCGCCTTTATTCTCACAGTGGCTTTTGTGATGCCTGTTCTCTGCCGTGCCTGCGTCCTGCCGCCTCTCTGAAATACTTAGCAAAGAGCATTAACCTGGAGGCCCAATCTATTTTCCTCTTTTAGATCAAAGAGGCAGCTTTTATAGGTTGAAAGCACAGAGAGGGGGAAGTCTCAGAAGTCCCTGGGCCCTCAAGGCTGGAGTTTCACAGTATTTGGCTTTGTGGCCTCCCTCCCACCCTCTCAGCCCGGGATACCTCCCTCCTGCCCTGGCTTCTGCTCTGCTTTGAAGAGACAGGCAATCAGGCCCACGTCAGATGCGGGTTTCTCTCCCCATCTCTCTGTGGCTGGTTCCACAGGCTCTCATAGGCATTCTTCAAATGTTTCAATGCTTCGCAAAGTCTCTGCCAAGGAGGAAAGTCACTGAGAAGCTATGACAAAATAGTAAAAAAAAAAAAAAAAAAAAAAGTTTTGTTTTTGATCTTGCAACAGCTCACCTGAAAAACTCTATCTTACCTCCCAATTCGCCTGCCCCACCACAAATTTCACTATCCTTTGCAACATGGCACCATCTTTGATTCAGTGTCACGATTACCCTCTGCCCCCACTTTCTTTCTGTTTAGAGCACACATGTCCCTCTCCCCCTGGAGCATTTTGAGTTTTCACTCCTATGCATACTCCTCCATCTGTTCAAAATTCTTGGCCTTTCTTCTTTGCCTGGTGAGCCTCTATTCTTTCCTGGAGAATCACACTCACTTCTTTGAAACACTTTAGTAACCCACTCATTTGTGTCTGCTCATGCATTTGTTTTGTCTGTCTGAGGCTGGCAAGTGTGGGAAGACCCTGCTGCCAAACCCCCTGGCAGCTGGTTCATGGAGCGCTCTTGGAAGCTGGAAATCGTGCAGAATGGATGTTCTACTCTGGGTTGCATTCAAGTCAAGTGGGAAACATGGTGGGTCTCAAGAAGGAGTTCAGAGGGAGAGCCAGGATTACTCCCTTTGAGAAACAGATAGGATTAAATGGGTCCAGCTTTCTCAGATGCTCCCAGGTAGGATAAATTCCAGAGTCTTCCAGCCTGCAAAGGTGCCACCAGTTTGATTCTCAGTGCTTCTTTTTTAAGAGGGGGTCTCCCTCCACCTCTTGCTCTGATATCATCAAAAGTAGATGTCACCTTGCTCATCTTTCTATTTCCACATTGCTCCTCCAGCCTCCTCACTCCTGACTCCAGGCACTTACAACAAAGGCTTGTACATATCAGAAGCTCAGTGACTTTTTGCAGAATAAGTGGACACTAAAACAAGCTATTGGGCATTACACTCCCAAAAGTTCCTCTGAGAAGTAAATGTACCTCCTCAGACTCCTTGAAGATGAAAAAAGCAGTGCACACAGTAGAAACCTAGGTGCTCTAGAGTTGGACAATCCTGGGAATGTCACTTAATCTGTTTCCTAACCCATAGGGTGGAGAGATCATATGATGATAGCCTCATATTATTATTTTTTTTTAAAAAAAGGGTTCATTTTTCCAGTCTACGGTCGCTGGGGAAGAATGGCAGAAATGTCTATTTTGAAGTCTTTTTCCCATCAAATTCAGAGAACTAACCCACCCTCAACATGAAAATCTCCTGTCTAGGTTTGAGGAAAAGAGAGTTGGTTTGGCATGGAGCAGAACTTGGAATTTGGGGAGCACCCAGAAGCTCTGGACAGTGAAAATGACCCATGGAATTGATGCCTAGGAGAATGAAGGAAGAAAACCTGCAGACAGTGGGGAGAAGTCAGAGCTGGCTCTTTATCATCCGTGAAGACCAAGGGTGGATACTAAGACAAGATTTCACTGTGGGTGTCTTATTGACCTTGTCTTTTTCTCTGGGGTTCCATGCTCCAAATTCATGGGTGGCATCACCCATGGGTGTGAGAGCACGCTCAGCCCAGTGCAGGGTCAGGGCAGAGTGGGAGATGGAGATGTTGGGTGGGTGTGTTACAGGAAGAGAGTGTCCAAGATGCAAGAATGGTGGCTGTGGAGCAGGAAAACAGGAGGTCTGTCACTGCTGCTCCTTATAACAGGCAAAACAAACAAACAAAACCCAGAGAGGGTGCCCCAGTAGGACTTCAGGGAGATGCTCCATTTTTCCGGGATGGTTGTAGGAACCTCCATTAAGCATCTACTACCAAAGTGATCCCCCCTGCCCTGTTTTTCAAGGTCTATTAAAAGTATAATCATGCATATATATGCAAATGTACAGATAATGCTTTAATTATTTTATTAAAATGGAATTGCATTATACCTAACTTTCTGTGTCTTTCTTTTCTCATCCAGTAGAATCCATAGAATTTTCTCTAACTCTTCTGGTAGTTCTCTAATACATTCTTTTTTATACTCACATAATATTCTGCAATGTAAATGTATAGCAAACTATTCTGTATGAATATCAATAAACAATTCAGCAACAATGTGCACGTCTATTTCTGTTTGTACCTTTGGAAACAGCTATTTTATTTATATGGGATAAATTCACAGAAGTAGGATTGCTAGATCACAGAATATATGGACTTTGAATACTAATAGATGTTGCTTGCTAGCTTCCAAGATATTGTAACTACATCACTATCCTAACCAACAATGTATGAAAGCACTCTTTATCCTGCACATCCCTGCCAGCAGCAGATATGATAGTTCTTTTGATTTTTGCCAGTCTGGTGGGTGCAAAAAGATCTTTCATTGTTATTTTAATTTGGATTTCTATGACTGTCAGTGAATTGAGCGTATTTTGTGCCATTTGCATGTGCCCTTCTATGAATCATATTTCGATATAATTTGCTCTATTTAGTGTCATTTAGTTTTTAGTCAGTTTATAATTTATCTGCAGAATATAGAAATTAACCCTTTAACTGCCATCTGAATTAGAAACATTTTTATACATCTGTTTATCTTTTTTTGCCAAAATGCATAGACTGAATTTTTATTGAGATATAATGCACATACTCCGTATACCACAAAATGCATATATCCCATAAAATTATACACTTAATATAATCCATTGATTTTTAGTACACTCGCAAGGCTTTGTAGCCATCACCTCTATTTAATTTTAGAATATAACAATCATCCTGAAGGCACCCCATATGTGTTAGTAGTTGCTCCCCATTTCTCCCTTCCCCAGTCCCTGGAAACCACAAATATGCTTTCTGTTTCTATGGATTTGCATATTATTGACATTTCATGGAAATGAATCATATAACATATGGCCTTTTGTGTCTGCTTCATTCACTTAGTGTGTTTTCAAAGTTCATCCATGTCATAACATGTATCAAAACTTCATTCTAATTTATGGCTGAATAGCATTCCGTTGTATGGCTCTACTATATTTTGCTTATCCATTCATCAGCTGATGAATGTCTGGGTGCCTCCACCTTTGGCCCACTGTGAAATGCTGCTATGAACACTCATATGCATGCCTGTGTGGAAAGACATTTCAATTCTCTTGGGTATACAGTGATGGCTGGAATTATCAGGTCATTTAGTAACTATGTCTAACTTTGGAGAAGCTGCCAAACCAGCTAGTTCTCCAAAGCAGCTATGCCATTTGACATTCTCACCAGCAATGTGTGAGGGTTCTAATTTTCCCATAATTGTCACTGCCCATCATTTTATTGTCACTGCCTTAACAAATGTGAAGTGGTGTTTCATTGTAGTTTTGATTTGCATTACCCCAACTATGATTATTGGCCATTTGTCTATTTTCTTTGAAGAAATATCTTTTCAATATTTTTTGCCCATTGTAAGTTTTTACTTACTTAGTTAATTAATTTTGGTACTGAGGACTGAATTTGGGGCCTTGTGCATGCTAAGCATGGGCTCTGACCTTAATCTATATCCCTAGCCTTTGCCCATTTTTAAATTAGTTTCTTTAATTGATGAATTGTAATTATTCTTTATATATTATGGATACTAGATATATATATATATACCATTGCAAACATTTTTCTCCCATTCTATATGTTGTCTACATGCCTTCTTAATAGTATTGTTTGAAGAACTCAAAAGTTTAGAAGTTTGATGAAGTCTAATACATTTACTCTTTCTTTGGTTGGTTGTGCTTTTAATGTCATAGATAAAAAAAAACTGTTACTTAACTTGGAGCTGAAGATTTATGTCTATATTTTCTTCCAAGATATTTATGATTTTAGTTTCACACTCAGGTCTTTAATCCCCTACAATTTAATTCTTGGTGTTTTCAGTGTTAGGTAGAGTGACAGCTTTGTTCTTTTACATGTGGATATCTACTTGTCCCAATATCATTTGTTGAAAAGACTGTACTTTCCACACTTGATTGGCACCCCTGTTGAAAATCAGTTGACTGAAAGTGCAAGGGTTTATTTCTGGACTCTCAACTCTATCCAATAGAATAGAAGTGGTGAAAGCAGGCTCCTTATCTTGTTGCTGATCTTGTGAGAAAAATTTCAGGCTCTTGCCATTAAGTATGATATTAGATGTGGATTCCTTGCCACTTATCAGATTGAGGAAATTCCTTCTATTACTGACTTGCTATTTGAGAGGATGTTGGATTTTTTCAAGTTTTTTTTTCCATGTCTGGAGGTGATTGGTGGCTTTTCCTTCCATTGCCTGATTTTCATATGTTAAAACTAACCTTTTATTCTTAGGATTAACACAACATGGTTGTACCCTATCACCCTTTCCTGCAGCACTGGATTCAGTTTGCTAGTATTTTTGTTGGGAATTTTTGTGTCTATATTCATAAGGAAGATTGATCTGAAGGTTTCTTGTGATGTTTTGTCTCATTCTGTCCTTTGCACATGGGTTCACATCCCATCCTCATCACCAGCTGTCTGTCATGTTTGGGCTGTCAGGTAGTCCTGGTTAATCAGCCTCTCCAGAGGTGACTTGTCCCTTTTGGTCCAATTCACATCAGGAAAGAGTCTCCGTTATTCTGGCAGCACACTTGCAAGATGAAGAGTGGAAGCAGATCTGTGGTCTGGACCAGATACAGTCAAGGATCAGATGCCTGACTAACTGGAAGGACCTCCAACTGGAGATCATTCTCAGCATTTAAGCTCTTTCTTTTACCCATATTCAACCTGGATGGGTTGCCAAGTATTGTTATCATCTAAGGAGTTGAAGCTAGTCTTAGGAGATTAAGATTTGTTTTGAGGTTCATGAGATTTGCTTTTGTGCTGAGTGGTCTTGCCTCCTGAAAATTCCCTGGCCAGGGTTGGGAATTCCCAAGGCAGGTTACATCAAACTGCTAAGTGACGTGTGGTGCTGGCCCTGCAGGGTGCCCGAGTGAGCTTTAATGGCTATCATTAATCTTAAAGCCACAGTATGTCACTCATGATGCACTACATCAGGGTAACAGGTCTCATAGAATAATTTGGTAAATGCTTCCTTCTTATCTATTTTTGAATAGAGTTTATGAAGAAATAGTGTTAGTCCTTCTTTAAGAAAAGTTTGATAGAATTCATCAATAATAGCATATGATCCCAGGCTTTTCTTTGTGGGAAGTTTTTTTTTATTATTATTAATTCGATCTCTTTACTTATTATAGGTCTCTTCAGATTTTTTATTTCTCCCTGAGTCAGTTTACATATTGTCTCCTTCTAGAAATATGTGCATTTCATCTAGGTTATTTAATTTGCTGGTAATCACTTGTAATTCTGCTTATTAATGTAAGGTCAATAGCAATGTCCCCCTTTTAATGTATAGTTCTAGTTATTTGAGTTTTCTCTCAATTAGTCTGACCAACGGTTAACAAATTTTGCGGATTTTTTCAAAAAACCCACTTTAGATTTCATTGATTTTTCTCTATTGTTTTTTTACTCTCTATTTCCATTATTGTCACTGTAATCTTATTATTGTCTTACTTTCACTTACTTTTTGCTTTTTTTGCTCTTTTGTTATTTTGCCCCTTTCTTCATTTTAAATATAATATGTTTATATAGTTTAGTGATTTTTGTCCAGGTTCTTTTTTTTTTTCTGTATCTGCTAAGCTTTAGAAAGTTGTTTTTATTTTCATTTTTCCAATTTCCCTAAGTTTTCTCTTTTGACTCAATGGCTAGTTCGAAGTGTGTTGTTTAATTTCTGTGCATCTGTGAATTTCCCAAATTTCCTTGTTGATTTTAAATTTCATCCTACTGTGGATAGAGACCATAATTTGTATGAAGTCCATCTTTGTAAGCACATTGAGGCTTGTGTTAAGTCCTTACCTATTATCTATCCTGAAGAATGTTCCCCACATACCTGCGGAGAAAGTATACTGCTCTTGTTAGGTGGAATGTTCCGTAGATGTCATTAGGTCTAATTGGTTTTTAGTGTTGTTCAAATCTTCTATTTCCTTTTTGCTCTTCTAATTGTTCTACCTATAATTGAAAGTGGGACATCAAAGACTCCAAGTACTAGTATTAAATTTTCTATTTTCCCTTCAGTTCTTCCTGTGCTTTGCTTCATGCCTTTGGGGGTTCTGCTCTTAAGGGCATATGTATGTATATACATGCTGCATCTTCTTGTCCTTCTTTGTCCCTACTATCAATTCATTTCTTTCTTTAGTTGTCAATGGACCTTTATTTTATTTGTTTATCTGTGGTGCTGAGAATTGAACCCAGTGCCTTGCAGGTGCTAGGCAAGCACTCTGTCACTGAGCCACAACCCCAGCCCCACTAGTATCAATTTTTGTGTGAACGTCTGCTTTATGATATTTGTGAACCACTCCAGCTCTCTTGAATGCTGTTTGTATGAATAGCGTTTGTCTTTTTTGTTATTCTATTCCATTACTCTTCCATTTTGTGTTAGAGTTATTTTCTGGGGTGCCTTTTTTATTCCTTTGCTTCTTCATTTATTATTTATATTTTTAGTTATTTTCAAAGTAGTTGTCCTGCTGGTTGCCCAGCTGTGGTTTTAGTGTGAATGCAGGATATTGGTTTTCATGACTACTGTGAGTTGGGGGAGAGGAAGTTTGGAATAGGGGAAAATAAAATGCTGCAGGATGCTCACTTCTCTTACAAAATTCAGCCTCTTTTCTTGTATCAATAAGCACTGGATTTCTGTACATCTTCGGTTAGTGTCCAGTGTTCTTTGAAAGTTGATTCTGATAATTTTTGTTGGTGTAACTATTGCCATTATGGAAGAGAGACTTTTTGAAGGTCCTTGCACACTGATATTGCTGCTATTATTTTCTTTAGGCCAAATTTAGTTTAAATTAGTATTTTTATATAAAGGTTTACTTTTTAAAAATAAATAGTAACAAGAAGAAATTTATTTTCAGTTTTTTTATTTGTTCTAATTAGTTATACATGAGAGCAGAATGCATTTTGATTCATTGTACATGAGTGGAGCACGACTTTTCATTTCTCTGGTTGTACATGATGTAGAGTCATACCGTTCATGTGTCATACAAGTACCTAGGGTAATGATATCAATCTGACCCCACCATCTTTCCCTCTCCTCTGTCTCCTCCTCTTCCTTCACTTCCCTCTTCCCAGTCCAAAGTTCCTCCATTCTTCCCTTGCCTCCCAACCTTTATGGATCAGCATCCACATAACAGAGAAAACATTTGACCTTTGTTTTTGTTGGGATCAGCTTATTTCGCTTAGTATGATATTCTCCAACTCCATCCATTTTACTTTAATTTGTCTATAGTCAAATGTCTGTGTTTTGTTTTATTCATTTTATGTATCTATTTTTCTTTTCTTTTATCCTTTTTTATATGGTACTGGGAATTGAATCCAGGGGTGCTTAACCACTGAGCTACATCCTCTGTCCTTTTTATTTTTGATTTTGAGACAGGTTCTTGTGAAGTTCCTGAGGACCTCACTAAGTTGCTTTGAACTTGTGATTCTCCTGCCTCAGCCTTCGGAGCCACTGGAATTACAGGCATGTGCCACTGTGCCCAGCCTCTACTTTTCATTAGTAAAATCTCTCCAATCTTAGATCATAGTCTCCTAGATTAATATATATATAAAGAAATTACCATTCATATTAATACCATACATATTATATACATGTACATATAAATGTGTATATACTATATAATTATACACACAGTATATGTGTGCATATACACATACATTCAATTTATTGATATACTTATATATGCTTATATGTATTTTGATATAATGATATATATGCTATAGTAATTATTTGGATAGATTCATATTGAATTATGCATAGAATCTACTTATTCATAATATATTATTCTTCAGATCATTGCCAGATTTCATTTGTTAATATTTCATTTAGGATTTTGTACCAATATTAGTAAATGATATTGGTAGATATAATTTTCCTTCTTTGTTGTCTTTGTCAGGTTTTGTTATTGGAGTTATGGGGGGTGTTTCTGTTTCTCTATATCATCTGAAAAGTTAAATTGCTTTGGAGTTACCTGCTTTCAAATTATGCAAAAACTTAGCTCACTAAAGAGCTTATCTAGTTCTTCTCTAAAAATTGATCAAGATGTCCATTTCTTCTTCAGTCAATTTAAGTAGGATGTGTCTTTCTTAGAACTAATCCATCTCCACTAGATTTTGAATTCTGCTGCTATTCAATTCAAACATGTTGCTATGGCACCTGTCTCCGTTTTCATTTTTAATCTTGCCTGTATTGGTGCTTTCTTTTGCCTTAATTAGGCTTGCAAGAGATGTATCCAATTTATTGATTTTTCTTGAAGAATCAGATTTCAGATTTATCCTATTTTTTAAATTTCTGTTTCATTAATTTCAAAGAGGAGATTTAAGAGATGACTAATTACCTAGATGCCAATGAAAAATGCAATAGTAAGACTAAACACTGTGAAAGCAGTACTTAATTATTTAAAGAAAGATAATGAAAAATGAAAGAACCAAGTGCTCCTCTTAAACTGAAAAAACAAAACAAAACAAAAAAAAACAACGACAGTGACGTTAACCAATCAGGGAAACAGAATGTATAAAATGTTGAAATCAAAGATATTTCAAAGCCCTTGCTTGCTTCTATCTTTTCTCTCTACCTCCAAGACTAAGTTCTTGGCCTCCAGCATAAGACCCAAAGCCACTTCTGTTCTTGTCCCTCTCTGCCTTTTAGTCCCATCAGTTGACGCTCCCAACTCCACAGAACACCACATGGCTGGCAGTTCCCAAGACGCATTATTTTCCTTTCCTTCATTTTAATGCTGTATTATTCCCAGTCTTTGAGATGAATCCAGCCCTCTTCCACCTGGCAGACTCCTTTTAATCTTTAAAAACCCAGCTTTATGGAAAAATAGCCATAGGAAGCTTCTCCAACTTCTCTACCAGACAAAACAAAAATTTCTTCCCCTGAGCTATGTCCATAGCTTTATACACCTCCACAATTATCTTGTCTTCTTCATCTCAGTGGGGAGCACCTTAAGGTAGTAATTGTATTCTTTTTTTTTTTTTTTGTACTGGGGCTTGAACCCAAAGGCATTTTTACCACCAAACCACATTCCTAACCTTTATTATTATTATTATTATTATTATTATTATTATTATTATTATTTTGAGACAGGGTCGAACTAAGTTGCTTAGGGCTTTGCTAAATTGCTGAGGCTGGCCTCAAACTTCCAATCCTCCTGCCTTAGCCTCCCAAGTTGCTGGGATTTCAGGCATATACCAGCAGTAATTGTATTTTACTAGACCCTATAATGACCTCCAGCCCAGTGCCTAGAATGTGTGGAATATCAAAAAATACCTGTTGAATGAGTGAATGATGCCATGGCTGTACTACCCAAACATCCTAAGTCTTTCTTTGCTGGAATACTCTTTCAAAGTGTTCTTGTGCCTTCTCTCTCGTCTTTCTGGAACTTTGGTACCTTGTGACCTTTTTACATAATGCCTTCTTGTCCTACCATATCAGTGAAATGATTGCACCCAGCATCCCCAGCAGCCTTCTTACTAACCACGTATTTCATGGCCCCTCCTTCTCTCCCTGGTTTCGGCCAGCCTTTAGGCAGTTTTTCCCCAGTTAAGCCCGTTTATCCTTCTGTTTCCTCCCTGACTCTGGGACATTGCTCTCCTGGGGAACTCGTTCTCAATTCTCTTGTCCACTTCTGGACAGTGTGGCTCCCTTCAGTGTGGCTTAGCCATCTTCTCCATTCTTATTCCAAGTGGCCTCACACAGACCCAGGGCTTGTAAATATCTAGACTGAAGATTCTCCAATCACCAGCTCCACCCCAGACTTATCTGTGAATTCCAAGCTGATATTACTATGAACTTTCTCTTTGTTCCATCAGCACCTCAAATTCACCTGGATATTTTGCTTTTAACCCCGCTTCCTCTGTATTCCTCATCTTTAAGAATAGTGTGATTGTTATTTTGTGTGCATGTACAAATATGTAACAACAAATCTCACCATTACGTACAACTATAATGCACCAATACACACTGTTGGAATAGGAAATAGAAAACACACACACACACACACACACACACACACACACACAGACACACACAGGCCCCAGAGAGTTTCTTTTCTTTTCCACAGTGCAAGGAAAGCCCTTAAGAGGCACCATCTATAAGAAGCAGCCCTCACCAGACACTGAATCCACTGGTCCTTCATCTTGAACTTCTCAACCTTGACAACTGTGAGAAATAATTTTTGTAATTGAAAAAAAAAATGGTGTGAACATTTCCCAGATCACTTGATCTGCGGACGGTGTCATCCTTGCCTCTCTCTCGCCCACTGCCCATGTCTCCAAGTCTTGTTTGTGCCTCTGAAATGCTTTTCAACTTTCTCCACTTGCCTTCACTCCACCGAGGGGCACGACCCCATCTCATCATCCTCTTTCTTAGATTATAGTCATAACATTCTAATTGCTTTCTCAGCATCCTGTCTCTTTCCATCTGATGTGTTCTTCACTTGGTTTTAGTTCTTGTTTGAGTTCTAAAACATGAATCCGATAATGTTTTCCCACTTAAGAAAAAGTGATTAGCTCCTGATACCTAAAGGACCAAACGCAGATGCCTTAGCACCGCATGAGAGACCCTGCACAGTGTGTCGAGTTTCTGTCTCTTCAAGTTCGTGTCCACTTTCTCCCCACCCTGCATCCCATGTTGCAGGGACACAGGCATCTCCGTCTCCTCCGACCACCTAGGCACAGTTGTGTGTCACTGCTTCTGTTTGGCTGCAAACCCATGAGCTCAGAGGCTCTGCCTTATTGACTACTGGGCTCACAGGCCCCATGTGTCTGGCACATAGCAGGTAGAAGAGTCCCCTTCCATTCTTTTCTGCCTCAGCGGCTTCCTTTACCTGAGGTGCCCCGCCCCTATTTTCCTGGTCATGAATGCCTACTTGCCCTTTAAGCCCTAGTTCAAATATCAATGTTCCGTGAAGCCTGACCTAAGCACTCCCTGCCCCAATTCGAGATAAGTGACTTTCCTTCCCCTGTATACCTCAAACATTTCCCTCAAAAATGTCAGTTTAGCATTTACCTCCCTGTATGATGATTATCTGTAAAAGTTTCTCTTACTGAACTCTTACTCTTGCATAGTTTCACCACTGAATTTCCTAGGAAATCAGTAGGCTGTCAATAAATATGTATCTTACTCATGCATAGTTTCAACACTGAACTTCCTGGGAAATCAGTAGGTTCTCAATAAATATTTGAGCTGGAAGAAATGGAGTCAGATGTCTACTCCTGAGGACATGCAGCCCGGCCTCCACAGGCAGGGAGCCTCCTCTGCAGAGCGCCTCCAACCTGTCTCTAACTTGCCTGCCATTCCTTTTCACTGAGGCATACAACCATGGAGCACCAGAACTACAAAGGGAAACTGAGACACAACAGTGGAAGGGGCTTGTCCAAGGCCACAGAATCAGGATGTGAACCAAGGCTAGGACTAGTTTAACTGACTCCTTCAACCCCATCCCTGCCTTTTCCTCTTGACCCTCTCTCCAGATCCAGTCATCTCCCATCAGGAAGACAAAGTGGCAGTTCGTAGGGGTAAATCCATAGGTCAAGGAGTAAGTAGAACCATTAAGTGTGTGTGTGTGTGTGTGTGTGTGTGTGTGTGTGTGTGGTTTTCTTCCTTTTGTCTGATTCTACCTACAACCCTCTGTGCCGCAGTATTAAGCTCCTGGCAGTAAGCAGAGAAGTCTGTGACCTTGAAAGAACCTATGAGAAGAAAAGTCACTGCTCAATAAATAAATAAAAACAAAAAGTCACTGCTTTGGGCGCTTCCCAAATCATTCACCTTCTAGAAAATGCCCAGTGTCTATCCAAGCTTGGCTATGCCATTCTCAACCACAGTGGGGTCCAAGGTAAACCTTGCCTAGATCCCTAGGCAAGATGGGAAAAGACGAGCCTGAGTCTCAGTCTCCCTCCAGCTCCTTGGGAGACAACCACCTAAAGACAGCCTCTGGCTCCTGGCTTGCCCTGGCCTCCGTGGCCTAGATAAGGAGCAAAGAATAGCTCAAAGGAACATCTAGTTTCAGTCATTCTCCAATATCAAATTAAAAAAAAAACAGCTTTACCCTCAATAGACATGGTTTTATTGCAATTGCTTGGAATTTGAATAGCATGCCATAACCATCCCCATAAATTGGACTTCTTTAGATTTATTAAGCTATTTATTGAATGGTGGGTAATAAACATTCAGGATTAACAGCTCTGCAACTGCTCTGCGCCAGTTACATATAGAGTTGCTAAACTCCCATAAAATAATTACGAATCAGTTACCATGCTGACAAACCATAATTGTCAAAAGTTCAATGCAGACTCAGGGCCTTATTTAAAAGTTTGCTCTTGTTTGCAGCTTCGAGTCTCATCTTTGTCAGCTGGGTCTCCCTTTCGCTTTCTCCCCATCCTCTCTGTTTTCTTCTCCTATCTCACCATTTCTTACATGAAGGTAGCATGGTATGAAGGGGCAGTGATGTAGGGTCATATATACCTGAGCTCTAGACGGGCCTCTGCCAGCTCTAGGACACAGGGCAAAGCACTCCTCTCAGTCATCGTCTCCTCAGCCATGAACATGGAGGCTGAGGTCCAGCACCCGGGTCACAGACTTTTCCTGACTTCTGGGTTCCTGCCCCTCTACCGCTATTCCTGCATCCTGAGCTTGACTGAGGATGGGTTCTGCAGTCAGCTGTCCCCATGGCTCTTCCCCAAGGCTCTCACCAAAGAGGATTTCCATGATTTGGCCCACCACCTTCCAAGTTTATCACCAACCATATCATCTTGTCTGGTACCATAGTGTATACTGGATTTTAATTCAAATCAAGTGAAAATATCTTTTTTAAAATTTCTTTTGTTCTAATTAGTTGTACATGACGGTAGAATGCATTTATACATTTTGATAGATCATACATAGAGTCCAATCTCTCATTACACTCTGACTGAACATATTGCAGGATCACATTGGTCATGCAGTCATACATGTACATGAGGTAATAATGTCTGTTTCACTCTATCATTCCTTCCCCTATGCCCTTTCCCCTCCCTTCACTCCCCTCTACCTAATCTAAAGTAACTCTATTCTTCCCTATCCTCCCCCTTATTGTGAATTAGCACCTGCATATCAGAGAAAATATTCAGTCTTTGGTTTTTTATGTTTGGCTTATTTCACTTAGCATGATATTCTCTAACTCCATCTATTTACAAGCAAATGCCAGAACTTCATTCTTCTTTAACTCTGAGTAATATTCCATTATGTATATGTACTGCATTTTCTCTATCCATTCATCTGTTGAAGGGCATCTAGGTTGGTTCCATAGTTTAGCTATTGTGAACTGAGCTGCTATAAACATTGATGTGGCTGTGTCACTGTACTATGCTGATTTTAAATCCTTTGGGTATAAACGGAGGAGTGGGACAACTGGGTCAAATGGTGGTTCCATTCCAAGTTTTCTGAGGAATCTCCATACTGCTTTCCATGAAAATATTTTTAAATGTGGTAAAATATACATAACCTTAAACTTACCATTTCAACCCTTAATAAGTGCATACACAGTTCAGTGGCATTACGGACAGTCACATGGTCTTGTAATCATCGCCATCATTCATTCCTTGAATTGTTTTCATCCGGTAAGACTGAAACCAAATGCCTAGTAAATATTAAGTCCCTCCCCCTCCCCAGCTCTTGTCAATCACCATTCCACTTTCTGTCATTTTGACTATCCTCTGTGTAGCAGGGAAGTGGAATTGTATAATGGTTGCCTTTTTGTGACTTGCTTATTTCAGCTAACATTGAATCTTCAAGACTCATCCATGTTAGAGTCATTTCTCAGAATTTTCTTCCTTTTTAAGGCTGATGAACATTCTATTATCTATATAACACATTTTATTTTTCCATTCATTCATAGTAAAAGCCGGAGTTACATCTACCACTGCCTATCAGGAATGATGCTGCTACAAATACATGTGAACTAACATCTTTGAATCCCTGCTTTTAATTCTTTTGGGTATACACCCCGAAATGGGATGGCTGGATCATCTGGTAATCCTTAATTTAATGTTGGTGGAACTACCATTTTCTTTTCCATAGTGGCAATTTTTTTAATTTTTAATTTTAAAGGGTAATGTATGTGCTTTATGAACTATTTGAAAATTACAGGAAAGTCTGTAGAAGAAAATAAGTTACTCATAATACCACCATTCAGAGAGCCAGTGTTTACATTTTGAAATATTTCTGGCCAATCTTCTTTCTACATATAATATTATGTTATAGCAACAGAAAACAGATTAAAATGTTGATGCTCCCAAGGGAGATTCCCCTGCGCCATCGGGAGAGTCAGCCCCACCCCAACCCCAAATCCCCTCCCTATAGCCCACCCCAATCCCTTCCCCTCCCTATAGCCCCACCCTAATCCCTTCCCATGCCCTATAAAAGTTGGCAACAAAAGAACTAACGTGCAATTTTCCCGACACACCGCTTTTAGGTGTAAGGGCAATCGTCGCTGGCTAGCTAAAATAAAGGCTTCTTTTGACTTTATGTGATTGGCTTGGATGATTTTATTTTCTTTGGGTACAACATTTGAAGGTCCCACTGAGATTTGATTTCTCCAAGCTCTCACACCTAAATTGGCCTCCTGTGTTTGTTGCCTGGGAGCCCCCACCCTGAGTAGAGGGGAGATCCTGAGAGACATGCCTCAGCCTCACTCTTGGAGGGACCCCAGCCCATCTTCAGGATGCTCTTCTGGACAAAGCCACCTGGTATCCTGTAACATGATACTAGAGATTAACGTAGAGAACGCTAAAAGAAAAAATGGATCCAGGTATATTTGATTCATGTGATTAAAAAGGTTCAATTTAAATTCGGTAAATAAATGAAGATAAAATATATCTAACCTCATAAGTCTCTAGGTGGTCAATTAATAAAATGTTGATGTCTATAAAATGTGTAATATCAATTGTTTTTTTAGGACTTTTCCACAGGAAAGAGATGGCAAATACTATTCAAAATACTTGTCTGATCTTGGTTATTGTAGTAAAATAAGTAAATTAGAGTTAATATATTACACCTTGAATTACATAGGGTAACATGCTTTAGCATTATTGGTGTTTCCATGGATTGGTAAAAAAAGGGATTTGGAATTGTTTTGTATCATCCCTGAGAGCAAGGTTACGAAGAGTGAAATCCTAATAATTTATCTAAATTCAGAAATTTCATAGGAGTTGTTTTAGAATACGAACAAGGAAGGAGTCAACAGATTGGAAAGGGAAAGTGGAAGGTTCTAGGTATGAAAATACATTCAGTAAAAGGAAAAGGAAATATTTGTGGGTAAGAAAATCTGTGTGTAGGTAAAGGGCAAATCCCAACAAGTTTTTGTATAACTAAGTAGTTATATGTATGTGGGATCATCAATTAGAAATGGTTTAAAGTTTTCCCCTAAGGTCAAATGTTAATGGGCTAATATAAATCAAAGTGTAATCAATATGTTAAAATGACAAGGATTTCTTTAAGTTTTATTCTTTATTGTGGTTAAATAACTGGTAGGGTATTGTGCTATGTTGCCGAGCCTAGGGATTTTTTCTTGAAAAACTAGGTTTGGTTGCTGTTTGTTTATTCATTTGTCCATGTCTTCTTGGTACAGAGGTCTTTAGAGCAGGGAATTTTTGGGGCTGCTGTTCTCCAGGTTAGACTTGTCTGTGTTGGTAGTTTTAGGCTTGTGGGAATGGCAAATTTTATTGGGGACTTACTTTTATCATTTAATGTTCTGTAACAGAACCTGCTATCAATAGGGTATGTGAATTTGTTACTTTTTACACTGAGATCAAAATTTAAATGCAAATGTATTTAAAGTTAGTGAGAGCCTAATTTGTTTGAAGGTTAATATCGTGAAACACAAAAAATATTTGGTCACTTTGCCACACAAAAGGAGAGTTAAAAGCTCTCAGCCTTTCCTTGATTTGTTTTAAATGCAATATATTGTGTTAACAACTATTCATATAGATTCAGGAAACAATATATGCAAACTGTGTAAAATGATGTTCTAAGGGGAGGCAAAAACAATTTCAAACCTGGAACACTCTAAGATTGTAAAAGGCCCTGCCTTACCTGAAATAAGGGTCTGCCTCCCACTCTGCTACAAGTCAGAATGTTTCCAAAATAAGTCAGCTTTCAGCTCATTTAAAATTATATTCAAAAGATTGTTTTTTGTTGTAAAATTACTGTGATATCAAATAGGAAATATAATATATAACTCAGGCAGGATTTAGGATGACTATTACACAAACTAGATATGTTTTTACTGTTGTTAATTATTTTGTATTTTCCTTGAAAGCTCGATAGCTGATGCCAGATTAATGTTTTGAAGAAGTGTACTAAGCCATCACCTATGAAACAGATGAGATAATAATTGGTGAAACTGGCTTACTGGATATTTAAGATCAAACTTAAGGATTGAGATTAAAACAAAGGGGCCAAGAACACCAGTTTTGGTTCTTGCCCTCAGAGTCAGCCTGCATCCAGGGAATGAGAGAGCTTCTCTAAGGAACTTTGCAACACTGGGTCAACACTGCTGCCTTCGCTGCTGCCAGAACTCAGAGTTTTCATACATGCAGACAGTGGGCAAAAGACACCACCTGGTTTCTATGTTGCACAGAAGGCATCTCTGTGTCCAGAGCCGAGGAAACACTGCCTGCCATCGGCCTCCAGGTTGCAGGAACTGCCACAGCCAGAGCACAAGAGCCACTGGAGCCCAGATGCCACCACCACCAGAACTCGGAGCCATCCAGGACAGAACCCAATCTGAGTGGATGCTTCTCAATAACCCATGCATTCCAGACTTGTCCCCCAGAGTTGGAGATGCAGCAGAGATTGCTGAGAACAAGGAGGTGCAACAGTGGGCCAGACAGGCTCAGCCCCTACCCTCCTGGGGCTGATGGGAGTGAGCAGGGACCAGCTTCCCTTTGCCATGAATGGAAGCAAAGAGCTGTCAGCTGTCCACAAGGCAGAAGCCACTGCCTTGGAGCTGCTGGAATCTAGGAGGAGTGCTGCTGCCCACCCCGGAATGCAGAGGCTGCTGGAATGAAGGAGCTGCTGAAATGCAGGAGCTGCCACCACCCAAGCACAGGAACAGAGCTAAGAAACTACTCTCAAATTCCCCACGAGTGACCCCTGTGAGAACTCAGCTGACTCTTAAGTGACAGGAACAGGTCAATTTGACCAACTTCATCTTAAACACCTAGCAAAACAGTTAAAACCAAACCAAACCATAGACATTCTTGGGCATTTAAAAGAAACAATAGTTTAATGTAACTTAAGATGTACTTGTGTTAGCCCCTAGAATAGGACTGGAGGCTACAAAAGAGAGATTCTTAAGCAAATGTACCTGATAACTCAAGTTCCCAAATAAAGGCCTCAACCTCTCCAGCCTTTGATAGGCCTTGTTATGGGAACAACTTCTCAGTTCTTCCACCTGGTGAGAGATTGACTTCTACCCTGTCATAATATTCTGTATTAATCTCATTTTGGTACTTAATGTAATTTTGTTTCTCTCTCATAGAAGCACCCACCCCAGATGACTATAACCTGCTCTTTCCAAGCAGACTTCTGCTCCTCATTGACCAGATTTCTAAAAGGAACTTCAAACTGCTTCCCCAGACTCTTGAAGCAGCAAGAGGGGTTGGCGCCCCCTCTCTTTACTGTAGTAAAGAGTTTCCAATTAAGGACAAACAGTTAGTATAAAATAAGAAATCTGGTCAAATTGACAAATGGAACCCATCAGAGTCTGGGAAATTAGAAACTGAAAAATCACTAGTTTCCTAAACAAGGATTTGTTAATGTGGATAAGACCAGTGGGGAATGTTATAGCAATAGAAAACAGATTAAAATGTTGGTGCTCCCCAGGGAGATTCTCCAGTGCCATCGGGAGAGTCAGCCCCACCCCAACCCCAAATCCCCTCCCTATAGTCCACCCCAATCCCATCCCCTCCCTATAGCTCCACCCTAATCCCTTCCCACTCCCTATAATAGTTGGCAACAAAAGAACTAACGTGCAATTTTCCCGGCACACTGCTTTTAGGTGTAAGGTCGATCATCGCTGGCCAACTAAAATAAAGGCTTCTTTTGGCTTTGTGTGATTGGCTTGGATGATTTTATTTTCTTTGGGTACAACAATTATATACATGGGTTTACCTGATTGTATTTTTGTTTTTCAAACAGAATTGTTTAGATTGTATTGCCTATAATAATCTTGATTTTTTTCTTTTACTATACAGTATACTGTGAACATTTCTGACTTTCGTTAATTTGTACATATGTGAATGGCTATGCAATATTCCAATATGCAAATGAACAATTACTTATAGAATACAGCTAATTAGGCTAAAAAGTTCTTATTAAAATTTATTATTCTTGTACAAAATTATCTTTTATTTATGGAAAAGTTGAATAATAGTTATAAGAATATGAAGTCAACCAAATATCTGATTTTTTTTTAATTTGGGTTTTTTAGAACAAATATCTGATTTTTTTTTAATTGGGGTTTTTTAGGTGTCCTGCCTAACACCTGTAACCCTTATCTCTTTGATTTGAAAACAAATAAAACAGTCATTTTCATCCTGAATAAATATGTAATGAAAATTTAAAAACAAATGAAAAATAACCTACCATCTTATGTCTAAGAAAAAAAAATGGTAAGTTTTATTCTGCAAATCCAAGCTGGCTGTTTCTTTCTTTTCTTTATTTTTTTCTTTCTTCCTTTGGCATAACTATTATAAAACCGTCTGTGCATCTGCCTAATGTTAACAAACTAAGTGCATTTGCCATACTTCAGTCTTAATAAAATTAATTGTAATGGTTTCATGCCATTATCTTGAGGGTCATATTATCCTTTGCCTACCTTCAGACACTGTTTGATTTGGGGAAATTAATTTCCAACCCACTGTCCATGGGCCTTCAGACTTCCTAAGAAGTTCTCCTCTTTCCTTCCCTTCCCAACCACGTCTCTCTTCTTCTGGAATCACTGTTTTTATGTTTTTGCTTCTCATGGAAGCTTCTCCTGACTGATCCCACTTGACCTATCTCATCTATACTCTTTCCAACCCAGTTATCATGTCAATCAGAGAAACTACATGCAGAGAAAAACAAATTCCAGGGTGAATTTTACAAAAATGCTGAGTCTACATCCCTGAAATGCAACCTCTCTTTCAATGAGTGCTCTCCAAAACCAAGTTTTCATTGACAGACTCCATTTAAGGATTATTCATGTGGACAACCCTCCAAACACCCAGTGCCATTACAAAGAAGATAGTAAAACACTTGGAAGGGGACAGCGCCGCATGTTAACCAGGGCTGTACCTTAATATCTGCATGTCATTATCCCTAGGACCCAACTAGATTAAAAAACACTTTAAAAGAAGTTTTAGAAACGTAACATTGCCCACCAGGAAATCTGAACATGATATCTCCATTGTAACATAATAGACCAGTTTGCAGGCTGCATCCAAATGCAGTCTTTCTTCCCAAATCTTTCCAAATAAAATAGTTTTCTTCCAAAGAGTTTATGTGAATAGATCATCAGGTCATCAGTTTAGACTCAGTCCTTAATAAATAAATGAAAAATTTTGATGTCAAATCATCTAGATTATTCATTCTCACATAAGATTTTGAAACCAAGAGAAAGTACCCTCTGTCCCATTGTCCATATCCAATTTTATCTCAGGAACAATAAGGGAAAATAGCAGCTTTAAATTACGGCAGTCCTTAGAGGGTATAGATTGAAGTGTCTGAGACCCACGGCAATCCTTCTGGCAAATCCCACCTAGGAGCACTAATCTCAATGGTGGTAGATCAGGAATAGGAAGGAAGGACTTGCTTTTAAGATTCAGGCTTTCGCATTCTATGGTTAATCCTGCAATGGAATTTCAATTCACATTAGATAGTGAATTCTTAGAAGCAAGTTTTATTTATTGCAGTTGTGTATATGGTCTTGTAACTTGGAAAGAATAAAATGTTGTACTCAGTAACCACAGATGGAGGAGGGAAAGGACAGAGTGGAGAACAGAGGTTCCTGGTTTCAGTTTTTGATGGCATATACCAGATGGCCCTACACCCTGGGCGGCGAAAGCTCTGCTAAGTGTCCTGAACTCTAAAGGCCAGAGTCTGAACTACTGGATCCGGGAGTCCAGACTTTTCTGAGCTTCAACTCCTGATTTCCTTCAGATTTCTCTGAGGTGCTTCAAGGGCTGCATATCTAGGGTAGGGGCAAGCATCTTATTTGGAAGCCCAAATACATAAAGATTTAAAAATTCAAACAGCAACTATTTTTTTTTATTATTCTGGTCACACACATATGACATGAACTTGACTGCTCTAGGTATCTCATTTAAGTGGAATTGTGTAGTATTTGTCCTTTACATGACTGACCTATTTCACTCCGCATGATATCTCCAAAGTTCACCCATGTTGTAGTATATGTCAGAATCTCCTTTTTAAGCTGAATAATATTCCATCCTATTAATAAACCACATTTTGTTTAACCATTCCCCCAATCATGGAAACCAGGATTGCTTCCATCTTTTATATATTGTGAATAATACTGTTATTAATATAGGTGGTGCAAATATCTATTTCAGTCTCTGCTTTTAATTCTTTGGGGTATATACCCAGAAGTGGAATTGCTAGGTTTTATGGTATTTTCATTTTTATTCTTTTGAGGAACTGCCATGGTGTTTTCCACATTGGCTGTACCATCTTTCATGCTGGTCAGCAGTGCACAAATGTTCTGACTCCTCCAGATCCTCACAACACTTGTTATTTTCTGGTGTGGGTGTGTGTGTGTGTGTGTGCGTGTGTGTTGGTAGCAGGTATCTTAATGAGTGTGAGGTGGTATTGTAATTTGGGCTGCATGTCTCTAATGACTCATGACATTGAGCATCTTTTCCTGTGCGTATTGACTGTCTGATCTGTATATCTTCTTTGAAGAAAAAGTATATTCAAGTTTTTTGCCCATTTTTAACAGAGCAACTCATTTTTGAAAATTATTATTTTTGATTTATTTGGGCTTCCAATTCAGATTTGAAGAAACTGTTCCCCTGATCGAAAGAAGAAAAAAAGTATTTTAAAATGATTAAATTATTCCATCTACTATTTCACATGCCAGGGCCCTCCAGTTGAACTCAGAAGCGAGCTTTCAAGAGTTCAACACTGCTTTTCCCACATGTGCCTCTTCATGGAGATAAATCCCCAAGTTCCACGTTGCTTTTTCCATCATCAAAGCTAATTTTTTTCCATCGTGGTGATGTAAGACTTTGCGAGCTAAATCACTGTGCTTGGCAATATGTCAGTGGACTACAATTTCAGACCACTTTTCTGGAGACGATGTGTCTTGGGAAAAGGCAGTTTCTCTTCCAGGGCCCCCTCACTGCTTTGTGGGCTACAGATGCTATAGGGGCTCAAGAAGGAAGGGAGAAAAGATGGTGGAATTTCCCTGTGTACATGTACGATTGCACGAATGGTGTGAATCTACATTGTGCACAACCATGGAAACGAAAAATTGCACCCCATTTGTGTACAGAGAATGAAAATGCAGTCTGTAAAAAACATTAAAAAATAATTAAAAAGAGAAGATGAAGGAAAGGAAAGGAAGCAAGGTGGCCTGAATCCTTCTTGCTGAGACTTGACCTGGCCAGATATTATCTGACAGCAAGATGCCTCTAACCTGCGCTTCTTACTAATAAAAAGAACTGAAGAGGTGAACTGAAGGGATTTAAGGAAAGAAAAAAAACCAACTGAAATATGGAAAGGAGCTGGATTCCTTGCACTTGATCCACTACCTGCCTTCCTGAAGCTTCTCTCCTGTCTCTCATGCTACCCTACCCTGTCACTAAGTTGAGCTGATCCAGATTGATCCTGTAGGTAATGGCATTGGGGAGCTCTTCCAGATCTCTGAATGAACACCTGTCTTTGAAATTCAAGAAAGAACAGAAAAAAGATTGAATCTTGCTTTTATGTCACTAGCCTGGCCTGCATTCTTCTCTCCTGATCCAGAAACAGTCACTTTTTGTGGAGCCAGGACAGCCTGGCTCTAAGTTGTCTCAAATCATAACATTAGCTTTCTCAGGTCCTGGGTAGCAGCCAGTCTTTCCTCTATTCTCCAAATGATTTAGTTCATCTATGAATTTTCCAATCCCATTTATTAACAATCATGAAGTGTAGGGTTGGCATAGATTATTGAATTCATAGATTTGCTTCCTCCAATAGGGGCCAATGTTATAAATCCTTCCTCTGACAAATCTTCTGTATGAATTTCAGAGGATGGCTGTAAGAAAGTACCACACACTGAGTGACTTAGACAGCATAAGACCATTGTCTCACACTTCTGGAGGCCAGCAGTCTGAATTCTAAGTACTGGCAGGACCATGCTGCCTCTGAAGGTTGTAGGGAAGGACCTTCCAGACTTCTCTCCTAGCTTCTGGTAAGAAGTTTGCAGAAGCTTTAACTTTAATCTTCACATGACATTTGCCTGCGTGCAATCTTGTATCTGTGTGTAAAATGGGTGTCCCCCCAAGCACCATGTATTGGATTATCCTGATGACCTCACTTTAACTTGGGTAGCTCTGCAAAGACCCTTTCTCAAAATAAGGTCACCTTTGGAGGTACTGAAGGTTGGGGCTCCCAAATACCAATTTTGGGTGGAGGAGGAGAAGGGAGTCAGTTCAACCCATAGACATACCAGTAGCTTGGAGTTGCAGAGTCTCTGGCAGGATTCAGCCAGGTCAAATCCAGGCTTATTGTTAACTTCTTTGGGTCTCAGCTTTCCCCCTGTAAGATAAAGGAGCAGATGATGATGTTAAGACTGTCTTCCATCTCTAAAATCTGTCAGGTTTAAAATTGCTCTTCTCCTTCATCAAAACTTCCTGTCTATTTACTAAGAATTCTCCCAGTAATGGGTTAAATATTTGAAAAACAGTTGAAAGCAATGACAAGGAGTACGCCCCCAAAGGGCCCAAGACAAGGTTCATGGAACTAAAAGGGCCGGTGACCATCCCAGGAGGTATGATCTGAAGACAGACAGGACTCATCAGGACCCAACAAACCCTCTCCTGCACCGCCTCGAGCCTCTGGGTGCCTCCCCACCCCTAAGACCTGGCAGGCCAGGATCCTCAGCCCTCCAGCTTAGCCCTGGTGCCTGAGTGCAGTCTCCCCTCTTTATCTCACCAGGAAAGCCACTCAGGCAGAAAAAGCAAATGTTCCTGGTGATAAAATTATCCTGCGAGGGCTGGGAAATCCACCCTACACAGCAGGCGGCCTGCCATCGACAATGCAGCTCTCAGGAAACACTGGCAATTGCGATTAGCACAAGGGTGTGTTTTGCTTACATCCGAGCACACACAGATGTTTTAAGTGGGGTGGACACCCAACTTCACATCCCCATCCCACCCTGAAGGCCACTGCCACCTGCAGGAGAAACTGGTGGGAGGCAGTGGTGTGGCATGCGCTTCTCCCTGCTGGGAACACACTTTTCTATTTTCTTTGACTTTTTTTTTTTTTAAGTTCACTCTCTGCTCATTGTGGAAAAAATAAAGAACTACAGAAATGGGTAAAGAAGGCATTAAAAAAAAAAATCAGCTCCACTCTTACTATACGGAAGCAATTATTGTGACATCCTAGAATTTTTTGCTTCCAGAGTTTTTCTGAACCATTATATAATACAATTGAGATCATATTGAGTACATTATTTTGAGAACCCATTTATTTATTTATTTATTTATTTATTTATTTATTTATTTATTTATTTTGGCACTTGATATGCTCACAGCATTTTGCCAAGGCTGGTTGTTAATCAGCCTTTCTAATGGATATTATATGAGAGACTGACAACCTGTAGTTGTCCTCCATATTGACTTTGGGATTTTTTCAGGTCAGGGAGGGTGGTGGTGGGTGGTAGGGAGGTCTTGTTTGCCATTACACTTCCCTCAAATTCCAAATCTTCCTGCCACCTACAGGAGAATTGACCTGGGCACTTCTTTGTAGTTAAGCAACAGAAGTAGTAATCCAGTTGGGCATGGTGGCGCACATCTGTCATCCCAGAGACTTGGGAGGCCGAGGCAGGAGAATGGCAAGTTCAAGGCCAGGCTTAGCAGCATAGCAAGACCCTCATCAACTTAGCAAGGCCCTGTCTTAAAATACAATGAAAAAGGGCTGGTGATGTAGCTCAGTGATAGAGCATCCTGAGTTCAATTTCCAGTATGTAAAAGAGCGAGAGAGAGAGAGAGAGAGAGAGAGAGAGAGAGAGAGAGAGAAAGTAGTAACCTGAGAAGAAACCTTAGAATCCAGTCCTAGAACAAATGAGAGCAATATTCTCTCAGTTTCTCGGCCACCAGGACAAGTGGCAGGAATTGAAGAGAGGTGGCTTAGTTCTGTCCAAGTGTCCTGCAGGATAAGACTGGGAGAGAGAGTCCCAGGGGAACAAAGCCCAGCTCAAGGGAAGCCCAAATTTATACACCCCAATGCCCCAGATGCTACTCATTCCAGCACATTTAATCCTCAGAGACTCTGCAAGGTACCCGTTAATGACCCAATTTTAAAGACAAATTAACTTTAGAGACTTTAGGTGACTTGTCAAAGATGTTCAATTCAGGAAGTAACCAAGCTAGGATTTTAATCCAAATCCAAAAGTTTTTACACTGTACCCAAATTGCCTCTCAAGGTCACCAAGAAGCATCCCTTCCTCAAGGCAGCTAATTAGACATTCATTTCTACTGGCAACTTGTCTCAAAGAATAAAGAGATGAGGGCCTGGGTGGTGCGGTGGAGGATGGGGTGTGACAGGTGGATCCCCGTTCAGGACTGAGGTGTGCTGACAACTGAGGGCTCTCCGTGGAGTCCCTCTGCAGCACTGCCCTCAATTACCCTTCACTGATGAGAACTGCCTCCTCCAAAGTCAGGCCCCCTCCCCAAGGCAGTCAGCATCCAGTTACTAGTCCAGGAGCGGGATTTAGCAGACCTGGCCCCTGGCCTTCGAGTAGAATGATTTCAAGGGCCCCTCCAGACCCTAGAGCTGCAACTGCCTCTGTCATTGCTTCTACCCAGTCCCTCCCTCTGTCCTGTCTGTCTGCCTTCCTTCCTGCACAGGAGCTGATTCCAACAACACTTCCCAGGAAATCCTCTGCTTGTGAACCTCCTACTCAGAGTTTGCTTCCAGAGGCTTGACTAAGAAACCACTAGTCATCTACTTGCAGAACTAAGGGGCCAGAGACATGTATATCTGTCCTCAGGGGCCCTGGAAATGGACATCTTCCCCAGGACCCACGGCTCCAGGGAAGAAAGGAGATGAGAGCTCTTGAGGCTGTGAGAAAGAGCAGGCCTTCATGGGGTGGCCAGCTTGGTGCTTTGGGCAGCTAGAGGGTGTGGTTCTGTAACAGTGTCTACTTTACCTTTTGAATATAGCCCTCTGGTTCTGAGGCTTATTTTTAAAAGGACATGTTCTTTTCTCTCTTCTCCCCTCTCCCCCACCCTAACAAGATTAGGGAGAAGGTGTTATCTTTTCTTCCCCTAGTTAATTGTCCTTGAGCACACCCATCACAGGAAGGAGATATCTGTGGACATATCTCTCCTTAGATTTAAGAAGTGAATTTCAACACACCTTCAGGCACACCTGGAATGTGGACTTTGAAGGGCTTCTTTACGCTCTGTTACCACCTAAGATTTCATCTCATTCCAATTAGAATGTCTATTATCAAAAACACAAGCAATAATGGGTGCTGGCGTGGATGTGGGGAAAAGGCACACTTGTACATTGCTAGTGGAGTTGCAAATTGGTGCAGCCACTCTGGAAAGCAGTATGGAGATTCCTCAGAAAACTTGGAATGGACCCACCATTTGACCCAGTTATCCCACTTCTTGGTTTATACCCAAAGGGCTTAAAATCAGCATACTATATAACACAGTCACATCAATGGTTATAGCTGCTCAATTCACAATAGCTAGATTGTGGTATTATAGCAACAGAAAACAGATTAAATTGTTGTGCTCCCCAGGGAGATTCTCCAGCACCATGAGAGTCAACCCCACCCTAATCCCTTCCCTCCCTATAGACCATCCCAAATACCTTTCCATTCCTGTAGAATTCCTCCCCTCCCTATAGACCCACCTTAACCCCTTCCCATGCCCCATAAATGCTGGCGACAAAGAACTAATGTGCGATCCCCCAGCACCCTGCTTTTAGGCGTAAGGGCGATCATCGCTGGCCAGCTAAAAAATAATGGCTTCTTTTGCTTTACGTGACCGGCTTGCATAATCTTATTTTCGTCGGGTACATTTGGAGGTCCCACCGAGATTTGATTTCTCCAAGCCCTCATGCCTAAATTGGCCTACTGTGATGGTTGCCTGGGAGCCTACCCAGAGTAGACGGGAGCTCCTGAGATACGTGCCTCAGCCTCACTCTTGGGGGGACTCCAGCCCATCTTCAGGACGCTCTTCTGGACGAAGCCACCTGGTATCCTGTCTGTTTCTGGAGCTGGCTATCTGGGGAACGTGGTCAGACTGGACGCAGTTGCTTACACCAGTCCCAGGCCAGGGTGAGACGTTGCTCCTGTCCACTGGTAGGCCTCCTTGTGAGGCCTAGTCTGTCTGGTGGGCCCCTAGTGGACCCAGTCTGGTAGGCGTCATGGGGCCTAATCTGGTCGGCCATTGTCTGTTTGTATTTGTCTTCTCAGTCTGGTTCATGGCCATTTGTGTTTTCTGTGTTTTGGCTTTGCTTTCTATGTAGCATCTCTCTCCAAGGCAGTCTGCTATGGGACAGAATCAGTCAACTGTGTGCCCCACTGTTCTAACTTGGTTTTAGATAATTTTCAGGACTTCCAAGAACAAGCAGCTGACTACGGAGCTTCTGTTAATGGATGTAACTTAAGAAAGTTTTATAAATCAGAATGACCCACTTTTGAGGTTGATTGGTGCCCTCAGGGCTTTGGGTAGCCAAATCATCCCGACCAGGTGCCTTAACATGCTAGCAGATAAGCCAAAATGGCTTAAGCCTTGCCTTTCAGATTCCATGTCCTCTAGTTTGGGAACTAGGAGAGGCTGCACTGGTTTGATGACAAAGGCCAGACCAGACTTAAATGCAGCTAGTGCGGGTGGCTACCAATCCCTCAAGACTCAGTTAACTCTGCCAAAAGCCATTTCCAAATCCAGGGGCCGAGGGAGGGGGAAGGTGGCTCAGGGGCACCCAGCGCCCACCCTCTTGCCCTCCCATGGGGCAAGGGGGAGAAGGTACCAAGACCAACCCCCCCCCAGTGTTACAGTACCCCCACAGCTAATTGTTTTACAATATGTAAATGACATGTGCCTCCACCCAGGAGGAATAACAAAAGCCCTTTACAGAGCTCTTAAGCATTCAAACTCTGTCCTGATAAAAATGCTTAAAATGCCCAAGACATCAGATTTCTGCTGGAACCAAATCTCAAGTAGAACTTATATTGAAATAACAATAAAGGAAGCAAAAAGTCCAGTAGGAGACCAATTTCCAACCCAAGGAAAAAAAGCAAAAGAGTGTTTTATTTGAGAATAACTAACGGCCAGCTGAGTACTTGTTGAGCTCATAACTTTTGGTCAGTCCTATTTTTTATGCAACTTAGATTTTTGAACATCTTGTTACATTGCAATGGAGATAAAAACCTACAAGGCTTTTGTTTAAGTGTATATTGTGTCCAAAATTCATGTACATGATATTAGAGATTAATGTAGAGACTGCTAAAAGAAAAAATGGATCCAGGTATATTTGATTCACGTGATTAAAAAGGTTCAATTTAAATTCGGTAAATAAATGAAGGTAAAATATATTTAACCTCACAAGTCTCTAGGTGGTCAATTAATAAAATGTTGATGTCTACAAAATATGTAATATCAATTTTTTTTTTTAGGATTTTTTCCACAAGAAAGAGATGGCAAATACTATTCAAAATACTTGTCTGATCTTGGTTATTACAGTAAAATAAGTAAATTAGATTTAATATATTACACCTTGAATTCCATGGGGTAACATGCTTTAGCATTATTGGTGTTTTCATGGATTGGTAAATAAAGAGATTTGGAATTGTTTTGTATCATCCCTGAGAGCAAGGTTACTAAGAGTGAAATCCTAATAATTTATCTAAATTCAGAAATTTCATAGGAGTTGTTTTAGAATACAAACAAGGGAGGAGTCAACAGATTGGAAAGGGGAAGTGGAAGGAAGGTTCTAGGTATGAAAATAAATTCAGTAAAAGGAAAAAGAAAATGTTTCTAGTAAGAAAGTCTGTGTGTAAGTAAAGGGCAAATTCCAACAAGTTTTTTTGTAACTAAGTGGTTGCATGTATGTGAGACCATCAATTAGAAACTGTTTACAGTTTTTAAATGACAAGAATTTCTTTAAAAACACTAATTTGCACTTAACATTGTGTCTGGGGGTTTTATTCTTTAGAGCAATTAGTCTTAAAAATTGGGGTTTATACAATTTTGGTTAAATAACTGTTAAATTATTGTACTAAGTTACAGGGTCTAAATTTTTTCTTAAAAAACTGAATTTGGTTAACATCAAGATAATTGTGCTGTTGTGTCCAGGTTCACAAGTCTTTAGAGCAGAGAATTTGTCAAGCTGCTGTTCTCCAAATTAAACTTATCTGTGTTAGTAATTTCAAACTTATAGGAATGGCAAATTTTATTGAGGACTTAATTTTATCATTTAATGTTCTGTAACAGAACCTGCTATCAATAGGGCTTTGTTACTTTTTACACTGAGATCAAAATTTAAATGCAAATGTATTTAAAGTTAGTGAGAGCCTAATTTGTTTAAAAGTTAATATCGTGAAACAAAAAATATTTGGTCACTTTGCCACACAAAAGGAAAGTTAAAAGCTCTCAGCCTTTCCTTGATTTGTTTTAAATGCAATATACTGTGTTAACAACTATTCACATAGATTCAGGAAACAATATATGTAAACTGTGTAAAATGATGTTCTAAGAGGAGGCAAAAACAACTTCAAACCTGGAACACTCTGCTTAAGATTGTAAAAGGCCCTGCCTTACCTGAAATAAGGGTCTGCCTCCCACTCTGCTACAAGTCAGAATGGTTCCAAAATAAGTCAGCTTTTAGCTCATTTAGAGTTATATTCAAAAGCTTGTTTTTTGTTGTAAAATTACTGTGATATCAAACAGGAAATATAATATATAACTCAGGCAGGGTTTAGGATGACTATTACACAAACTAGATATGTTTTTACTATTGTTAGTTTTATTTTATATTTTCCTTGTATTATAGACATTGAAATTAAAGCCCAGTACTCTTACTTTATAACTGTTGGAACTGGCTTGCTGGATGTTTAGGATCAAATTTAAGGATTGAGATTAAAACAAAGGGGCCAAGAACACCAGTTTTGGCTCTTGCCTTCAGAGTCAACCTGCATTCAGGGAATGAGAGAGCTTCTCTAAGGAACTTTGCAACACTGGGTCAACACTGCTGCCTTCGCTGCTGCCAGAACTCAGAGTTTTCATACATGCAGACAGTGGGCAAAAGACACCGTCTGGTTTCTATGTTGCACAGAAGGCATCTCTGTGTCCAGAGCCAAGGAAACACTGCCTGCCATCGGCCTCCAGGTTGCAGGAACTGCCACAGCCAGAGCACAAGAGCCACTGGAGCTCAGATGCCACCACCACCAGAGCTCAGAGACATCCAGGACAGAACCCAATCTGAGTGGATGCTTCTCAATAACCAATGCATTCCAGACTTGTCCCCCAGAGTTGGAGATGCAGCAGAGATTGCTGAGAACAAGGAGGTGCAACAGTGGGCCAGACAGGCTCAGCCCCTACCCTCCTGGGGCTGATGGGAGTGAGCAGGGACCAGCTTCCCTTTGCCATGAATGGAAGCAAAGAGCTGTCAGCTGTCCACAAGGCAGAAGCCACTGCCTTGGAGTTGCTGAAATCCAGGAGGAGTGCTGCTGCCCACCCCAGAATGCAGAGGCTGCTGGAATGAAGGAGCTGCTGGAATGCAGGAGCTGCCACCACCCAAGCACAGGACTCTCAAATTCCCCACGAGTGACCCCTGTGAGAACTCGGCTGACTCTTAAGAGACAGGAACAGGTCAATTTGACCAACTTCATCTTAAACACCTAGCAAAACAGTTAAAACCAAACCATAGACATTCTTGGGCATTTAAAAGAAATAATAGTTTAATGTAGCTTAAGATGTACTTGTGTTAGTCCCTAGAATAGGACTGGGACTACAAAAGAGAGATTCTTAGGCAAATGTACCTGATAACTCAAGTTCCCAAATAAAGGCCTCAACTTCTCCAGCCTTTGATAGGCCTTGTTATGGGAACAACTTCTCAGTTCTTCCACCTGGTGAGAGATTGACTTCTACCCTGTCATGATATTCTGTATTAATCTCATTTTGGTACTTATGTTATTTTTTTCTCTCTCATAGAAGCACCCACCCCAGATGACTTTACCACCTGCTCTTTCCAAGCAGACTCCTGCTCCTCATTGACCAGATTTCTAAAAGGAACTTCAAACTGCTTCCCCAGACTCTGCCCCCTTCCAGCTCGAAGCAGCAAGAGTGGTCAATGACTCCCTCCTTACAGCAGTAAAAAGTTCCTAATTAAGGACAGGCAGTTAGTGTAGACTAAGAAATCTGGTCAAATTGAGGAATGGAAGCCATCAGAGTCTGGGAAATTGGAGACTGCAAAACAGCTAGTTTCCTAAACAAGAATTTGTTAATATGGATAAGACCAGTGGGGAATGTTATAGCAATAGAAAAAGATTAAATTGCTGTGCTCCCCAGGGGGATTCTCCAGCGCCATGGGGAGAGTCAGCCCCACCCTAATCCCTTCCCTCCCTATAGACCAACACAAACTCCTTTCCCTTCCTGTAGCCCACCCAAATTCCTTTCCATTCCCATAGAATCCCTCCCCTCCTGATAGACCCACCCTAATCCCTTCCCATGCCCCATAAATGCTGGTGACAAAGAACTAATGCTTGTTCCCCCGGCACCCCGCTTTTAGGTGTAAGGGCAATTGTCGCTGGCCAACTAAAAAATAAAGGCTTCTTTTGGCTTTACGTGACTGGCTTGGATGATCTTATTTTCATCCGGTACAACAGTGGAACCATCCTAGATGCCCTTCAATAGATGAATGGATAAAGAAACTGTGGTGTATATACACAATGGAATATTATTCAGCCATAAAGAAAAATAAAATTATGGCATTTTCAGGTAAATGGATGGCATTGGAGAACATCATGCTAAGTGAAATAAGCCAATCCCAAAGAACCAAAGATCAAATGTTTTCTCTGATAAGTGGATGATGACACATAACAGGGATGGGAGGGTAGGGAGAGAAGAAAAGAATGGAGGAACTTTGGATTGTGTAGCGGGATATTGGGGGGAGGGGTGGGGGAAGCAAAGTTGGTGCAATGAGACAGGCATCATTACCCTGTGTATATGTATGATTACACGAATGGTGTGAATCTATGTCATGTGCAACCATAGGAATAAAGAGTTGCACCCCACTTGTGCACAATGAATCAAAATGCAGTCTGTAAAAATAAAAATACAGAAAATTGTAAAAAATAAAAAAAAAAAAGCCCTCTGTTTTTCCTGATGGGCAGAAACACAGCCTCTGGAACTGGAGTTGCCTGTGTTTCTCCTTTGCTAGCAAAATAATAAAACGTTTTCCTTTTTCTCAAAACCATGTCCTCATTATTAAATTGGCATGAATTGTCATCAGGGACAAGGACGAAGCTTTGGTAATAAAATTGGTGACCCAGATGGGACCTGCAAGCAGCCCCCACTCCAGCTTTCTTGGGTAGGTCTGCCACTCCAAGCTGCACTTCCATGCTGAGGAGTAAGACAAATTTTTTTTGAGCGCTGACTGCTGGAGTGTGGCTGTGGTGCAACCAGAGGAGCTCTTCCTGCGAGTAAAGGGAGGGACTGGGGGTTGTCCCAGCAGCTGCCAAAGCCCCTTGTTGCTTCGGAGAACTCCCACCTTCCTTCCCTGAAGTGTATGGATTGCTCCATCTTGGTCTACTTTGAGAAAAAGGAAACTGAATGTAGTAAAGTCACTACACCTTGGCCATTCAGTAAGCTCCCTTGGGGTGCTCACCGAGACCCTTGATTCTACACATATGGTTCCCCTTTGTGGGACATCTGTGGGGACATCTGTGGTGCCACTGGCATAGAAATCATGGTTAAGTGGGAGTTGGGAACTGTCTGTTTTAAAGGTTCTCATCTGTCAGCTTCAGTTTGGGGATCCTTTCTGTTTGTCTGTCTCTATGTTTTTTTTCGTTTATAGCTGTTTGTGGCCCTTTAAGACCTGGGCAATACGGTGTTGATCCTATAGATTATTTTCTTGGGAAAGATTTTGGCTGAATGGGTCAACTATAGATGTAAACCTGTTTAAGAAAAAGATGATGTTTTACTCTAACCATCTGGTCTTTGAATGATTTTCTGAATTATTGTACGATCTTGCAGTTGGGATTTGATCTGTCAGAGATAAAACATGTGAAAGATTCTGTATGTATAGGCATGTGTGCAATCACATAATAAGGAGTCTAAACAGTCAAAAACTAAGTTGGATGCAAAAAGTTGCTGCCTCTAATGTGGGAGCCTAGCAGGACTCCAAAAGAGGATTTAAAAAAAAAATTGTTTTAATCCTTTCAACCCAGTGCTGACAGCCGGAGTACTGCTTCTCAGCCTGGCTCTGGCAGCTGCAGATCATCCTGCTGTGGGTCAGGGACACCAGTCCTGGGATAAAGGAAAAAAAAAAAAAAATCCCAGGAAAGCCGCCTGGTCTGTAACGAAATGTGCAAAGAGGACCTGGCCTCTACCCTGCTTTCCGCCACTCTTTACGAATGGGAATAAAGTAGAGTTTGAGAACAGGGTTCAGTTCGCCGCTTCTGCAAATGAAATCTATGTGGCTGTAGGCCTCACTGATTTCTTTCTGGGTTCTTGTCTCATGGGTTCAAAGAATGAAAGCCATGGAAGTGGCAGAGGACAAAAATAAAAGAAATAAAATTAGTTTTGAATGAGAGAAATAAAAAGATGGAATTCTCTGTGATGTAAGGGGAAACTGGTAGAAAGCTTTTCCACTTGCGTCTACTAGTCTGGGGACTTAGGCTTCTGGATGAAGGCATTGATCAGAATCCATGCTGAACAGACATTAAAAGCATTGGGGCTAATTGTTGGAATTAACACTGTACAGATGTTGGGAAGGTACCAAGGCTAGTGACTTGGCCCATGACTTTCTATTTGGCTGTGTGCTTTTAGTCCTTAAGTCTCAATTTTCTGTAACCTCCATTCGGGTCCACCCCCACTTCCATTTTCTGCCACTCAGAGACAGAGGAGTGGACTGGAGTGCTTAACCTCACCCAGGGTTGCCTGTACATTTGAAAAACGCCTTATCTGGGGCCCATTATACTCACTGTCCGACGATTAACTAGCCTATCTTAATGAGGGTGGAAGAGGAAAGCTGCTAGTCACATGGAATGGAGAAATGGGTTCCAGTATTATTAAATTTATAATCTGGGACAACATAGTCTCCCCTTTTTAAGATCTGACAGGATGCCCTATTTGGACAGGGGACAGACACTTCTGGGTGCAGTCTCTGCCTGTTGCCCACAGAGCTAAAATACAAGGGCCTCCCAAGTCCCTATGTAGGCAAGCACCTGTGTCTTGGCCCTGCTGATTTCTGAGGAGAGATCCCTAATAATCTCTGTATGGTCAATGTGACCTTCATTAGATAGAGTGCCCTAGAGACACAGGTACATAAAGAAAGAGTCTCTGGGTACAACTGACAGTGGGGAACTCACTTAAAGTTGGTGGTGTTATGATGGGTGATACTGGAGACTGGCCAAACAACAACAAACTGTGCTCCAACCCATTGAGTACAAACTGGAAGGAAAAAAGATTTAAGGCACACTTTTTAAAAATATGCCAGACTGTCTCTTCCCTCTCCTGGGACAAAATTTGTTGTGTAAATTAAATGTACAGATAACAATCTCACTCCAAAAGCAACTCCTCCTGTGACCTGCTCTGCTGAAGGTCTACTGGAAGTGGGTAAGTCCTTTTAGGCCAAAGGGACTGTGAATAAGGTGATCAATGTTATTCTAACCCAAGATGTGTTTTAGGAGGAAATAATTTGCCCCAGGGGAAAAAAATAACTCCTTAAGAGAGAGGCATAAATGGGGATTCATTCTTCTCTGTACCGTTGTTTAAAATGTGAATTGAGTCAGCTTTGCCAGATATCCTACTCTGGCTGTTCTGCCTGTTAAAAAAACCCTCACACTGATGACTGTTAATTTGTGCAGGACTTGAGAGCTATAAAATATTTATTAAGGTATCATGTTCATTAATTTTAGGATTTTTCTTTGTCAGAGAAACAGATGACTTAAAATTTTGACTGGGCTTGATTTTCAAGAATACCGTAAATATGTGTGACTGGAGCTATGCATACATCTGAAACTAAAAATGTTTGTCTGAGCTTTATCTAAATGTTCTGTAAAAGTTTATAAAATGAAAGTTCATATAGGTTTAACCAGTAAGTGCTCTCATCATTAAATTGGCATGAATTGGCATCGGGGACAAGGACCAAGTTTGGGGTCACAGTTCCAGCACGGAGCTCCTGGTGGAAGCATATGAAAGAGAACACAAAATGGAGGCAGACCTCATGGACCAGAAATGTTTCATTTAGCTCTGAAGGGGCACATCTTGCCGGGTAGGTCTGGGTTTTACAGGGCCTTAGCAGAGCCAGGCCATGGGAGGAGGAATTAGTTACTTTGGGCAGGACTTGTGGGTGGGCAGGGCCAGGTCATGGGAGGAGTTTTGGTGGTAGGATCATTTAGGGTTGGGGGGCAGGGCAGATAGGGGAACAGTATGGGAAGTTCCTTGGGGTTTATTTTCCATATCCTTTACCTGGTGTCTCCAAACATCAGGGACAAGAGAGAAGGGACCCAGCAAACCAAACCAAACCAAACCAAAACACTAAAAGCAGTGGTTCTCAGTCTGAGCTGCACATTAGATCAGCCCATAATGCCTGGAGTAGCCTCATTCCACCCCCAAGATTCTAATGACTGCTCAGGGGCAGGGCCAGGCAAAAGCCTTAAAAAGAAAACAAACTTTCTAGGTGACTCTAATGAACAGTCAGTTAGGAGTCCTTTACCTGAGAGATGAGCTGTCAGAGAAGGCTAATATTGTCCCTTAAAATCTACTCCACAAGTTTGCTCTGACCCCTGGTGGTCAGACCCTGAATATCACAGAAGATCTGGTCCTGGGTCCCAGGTCCCTCCTGACCTGTTGAAGGGGCCTCCATGTGCACATGATGATCTACACAGTGAACCAGCCACAACCAGGGTGAGTCCAGGGATTCTCAAGGAAGGATTCCCTGGGATGCTTGTCAAACCTGTGAAGTCTCTCTGGCCCCAGTCCCAAATTACTAAATCAGAATCTCTAGGATGAGGCCTGGGAATGCACATTGTTTCACGAATTTCCCAGGTGAATCTGCTGCACCTGCTTTTGAGAATTGCTGCCCAGAGTTCTCAGCAGGACACCTTTCTCCTAGGAAACCCCTCCACTCAAGGGCAAACTTCACTTCCTGCGCCTCCAGGGAGCCCACCGGCCCCTGTGCTGTTTAGAAAGCACATTAGCTTTCTATTGCACCCTGGGGAAGTGGGAGTTGCAGGTTCCCGGATGCACACATCAGCTTGTCAATGAGGATCTGAGAATCAGCAAATTCCTTCCAGTTTTTTTCCCCCCTTTTAGCAGGTATAATAAACATTGCTTGTGAATTGTCCCAAATATTTTTTTTCCTGGTCATTGTACAACTGAATTGAAAGTTTTGTATGATAAAAGGTTAACATAATGAGCTGAAAAAGAAATGAATAAAGCTTGATTGTTCTCTTCAGGGGCAGCATTTGCAGCTGAGCACACTGTACTTATCTTCATGTTTGGTTCATTGTCTGATGATTGTCCTCTCAAGATGTAAGTACCACCCTAATGCTGATAAAAATAGATATTAATAGACTTGTATACACCTCCCCAGTGGCACTGGCTTATAAGGAGGCACAAATATTCCTTTGACCACTTGAGCTGGCTTTGTGTAATCACAGCGGGCACAACTGAGCTAGATCGAAGTCCATCCTCATGAGGCCTGTCCCAATACTGCTCTCAGATTCCTGAGAAAGCGTTTATTAGGGGATGTGATTGAAGAAGGAAGTAGTAAGAACAATCCCACATCCTGCTATTGAATTCAATATGCACTGGAAGTGTCCCCTAAAGCCCGTGTTGGAAACATAATCCCCAATGCAATAATGTTGGGAGGTGAGGCCTGATAAGTGAGTGGATCCATGTCATTTTTTGTGGGGGTGGGTTCTTCATTTTGAGAGTGGATTTATTTTAAAAGTGAATTTGGCCCTCTCACTCACTATTTGCACTCTCTGGTCATTCTGCCTTCCGTCGTGGAATGAAGAGTAAGAGGGTCCTCACCTTGCGCTGGCACCTTGATGTTGGACTTCCCAGATGCCAGAAACAGGAACCAAATAAACCTCTATTGTTTATAAGTTACCATCTTGCTATAGCAACACAAAAGAATGACACTGTGCTCTCCCTTTACCCAGGCACAGCTCTAGTCCCAGGACAGGATATGGTGCTGGCCCATGTGTCCTCCCACACTGCAAGAACAGGTAGTGACCACCCTTTGACTGCGATTTTATGGATCTGGTGTTCACCAAAGGAGCACAGCCTGAGGGCTATGAAGTATGGAAGGAGACAGAGCAAGCTCCGTGGTTGACACGGACTCCTTCTGGAGCACAGGAAGGACTGGTATTCCTCCAGTCCTCCCCACAACACCAGAAGGAGGAGGGTTCCTTTCCTTCTAGTTCATGTGTTACTAAACTTTCCCCATCAGCGGCAGAGCTCATTTCTCTCCAGAAGGATTCTTTTGTCTTTATAGGTTCAGCAGCACTTGGCAACAGATATATTTTGCTAGTTTCTTGGTTTCTTCAGGCGATATTTACAGCATGCTTTTCCCACTCTAGACTTTCTCTTGGTATTGGGCCCTACTTCACTGTTCTGGGTTGTCTCCTTTACCCTGCCCATTAGTATTCTTGGTTCCTACCTCAGGAGTCCCTGCCTCCCTCCTAACCCAGTTCCCCTACCCCTCCACCAGCCAAATGCTAAGTCAGATTTACCGAAGAATAGCTGTCATTTCCCAAATACTTACTGTACCAGATTCGGTATTAAATAATCTACTTGCTATTGTTCTTTTCACTATTATGACACCTGATAAATTAGATTCTATTATCATCACCCTTTTCATGTTGAGGAAACAAAGCTAAGTAACTTGTTCAGAATTCCACAATAAGGAAGTGGTAGGGACAGGACAGTTTGATTTGAAAACTTGAGCATTGACAAAGTACTTTTGAAGATCATGTTAGATATTTTCACCTATTTCTTCAAGTCTAAAAGTAAGACAAGACCTATACATTAGAGAGGCCTTGAGAATCTGTAGGGCGCATCCTTCTGGAGGTCAGCTGCTTTATCCCTTGTCCCTTTAGCAATGCTCTCATGAGCCTTCCCTATCAGTTCCAAATTCTAGTCTGAGGACTCCCTCTAACTTATAGTTCATTTGTCCAGGTAAAATAATTATTATAGCCCAAGATAAATGAACGGTCTTCCTCTTCAACACTCAAGTAATCCACTTGATTTATGCACTGCACTAAATGCCACACAGATTTATTGAGCACGTACCTTGGGCCATGTATCTGCTAGGAGTTCGGGACATAGAGGATACATTATCCTTGCCATGTAAGTAGCTCATAGAACAGTTGGGAAATGATCAAGTATATAATAGCCTAAGTGAGCGAGTGAGACATTGTATAATATAGAAAGTGGAAGACACTGTAAGATTCATAGAGGAGAGTGTCATAGGGGATAGAAACCCAGGCTCTGAAGTCAGATGGGACTGAGTTCAAATCCAGTTTGGCCACTTCCAGCTCTGGGGTCTTGGGTAAGTTATTTAACCTTTCAAAGGCACACTCCCTTATGTGTATGATGGGGACAATGACACCTCTCTTGTAAAATTATAAGGATTAAATTAAAATATATGTCATATAAAAAGGGCCTACATATAGTATTCCATGAAGAAGCAAAAGTAGGGGCAACTGCTAATACTTATTGAACATTGGTCCCTGGTAGGTAGTGAGAATAGCAGGGACATTTGAATTGGGCCTTGAAAGGTGATTAGGGTATGACTGGGAGAAAAGAGGTGATGAGAAATTCTAGATAAAGGAGTAACGTAAATGAAGTCATGGGAACGTGGGGTATATGATGTGTCCAAGGACTATTAATTAGCCCTGTGCCTGGACTTGGGCACATGGCATGGGGGAAGCTGTCACCTGAAGGAGAGGTGCTGGCTGAATGAATGAGATCGCAGAGGCCCCTCTGAGGGCTTGGAGTTCCCTTCTCCACTCTCTAGTGCTCCATTTTTCCACCTAGGGAAGAGGGAGCATTTTATAATGTAAAAATACTATAAAGGCAAGAAAAAGGCCTTTCTTCACTGCTGTAAGGGTAGGCTGGCACAACCTTTTGGAAGAGTACTTTAGCAATAAAAATTTAAGATCTTTCCAGTGTTGATAGCTCTTCATCTGGTGATTTCACTGTTACAAATTTATTATAAGAACTGTATCATCCCCTTTTGGAAAGATTCACATGCAAGGATGTGTGGCTTTGGCAAAGCCAAAAGTTAGAAATCACCTAAATGTCCAAAGAATGCAGGATAGGTTGAACTTCCCAAACTCAGGTTTGGGAGCTCACCCCACAAAAAAACCAATGCCTGAGAAATGAGTGTTGGGAGGAAGAAGGGAAAGGGAGTATGAGAAGAGAGACAGAGAAACGGCACTCCTACCGAGAGTAAGTTTAAGTTCAAAACAGCTCCCTTCAGAGGCAATTGCACGAGTGATTTGCACAAGAGGGCCCCAGCAAGGACTTGGGGAGAAGGACTGGGGAGAGGGACAACAGAACAAAGTGGAGCAAGAGCCTGGGCATTGGGCAAGGCAGATCAGGGTGTCCCAGTGGGACACATGCTCTGTGGACATCCCTAGGCTTCCCAGAAATATGGGGGGAGATTCTGTAGAGGAGAGGCTCCAAGACAGTGGGGTAGGGGCATCAACACTGGGTCAACCTCTCACAGACAGCTGTGGGCTCCAGTGACTGAAGTGGCCAAGTTTTTTTGCATGGGTGAGTTTAGAAAAACAGTAATAGTTAAGTAGCCACCCTGGGTTCCTTCTGTCCCTTGTCCCTGTACCCTTCCTTCTGCCTGACCTTCACATCACTCCACGTTCTTATCCAGGCATGGGAATGGAGACCCCGGCTTTTGTTGGGATCTTGTCCTCCAGGGCACAAGAAGAAATTGGGCAGGAAGGGACCTGTGCTTAACTTGGATGGTTCTTATCCATCCGGGCCATGACCCACTGCTTAGCAAACGCAGGCTGGGTGAGTCCTGGGTCTGGTCCTCATTTTTGCAAAATCACTTCACTTTGTTGACTTTGCCATTTCCACTCCCTGAGGAATGTAACAACACATGAAATCTGGTAGCTGATCTGTTCATGCACTCCATATACCCATTCACCCTGACACACAGTGCCCTTTGTCATGGACATTTGATTTAATCCCATAAATCAACACTGGCTGTTTTCTTATAAAGAGAAAGGGAATGAGGCTTATCAAAATTAACCCGACTGAGGACTCTTTCCACTGGGGCTGCCTGTCCGACACTGTGGGGAGAAGGTGTCGAGAGAGCTTCTGGGAACCCTAATGCTGTTTCCTGACAGGGGAACTAGGGTTTCGCCTTTCACTGGGAAAACTCATCAAGCTGTACATGGGCGTGGAACTTGCATGCCACTCTCCTCCTGGCTGCTTCCCCACATCCTGTACTCCTCAGGGAGGCCTCCTGTGACCCCTCCACTGAGGTGGGGCTTCCTTGCTTTGGAATCTCATCAAACCTGCCCCCTTCACAGCCCTGATCCCAGGTGAAATCATCTGGCTGTTTGGTGGGTACTGGTTGGGTGCTTCTCTTAACAACAGTGCCTGCTATATCCACTGGGTCTACAGCTGTGTCTGAGCCCAGCACAATGCCTGACACAGAGGGTGTTCAGGACATTGTAAAGGAATGATGAAGGAGCAGAGAAGGAGGCAGGCAGAACAGAGGACATGGAGAAGAGGAGGAGGAGGGGATGAAGGGGAGGCAGGAGAACTGCATCTCTGAAGATCTGGGTAACTGGAATCATGGCTAGAGACTGGGAAGGGGCTGCATCCAGGAGTGCATTTCCATGACTGAATGAAGAGTGTCCTGAGACAGAAGTCTTTCCAAGGGAAGGCAGGTTGGTTCAAGGACTATAGCCTAGGTTCCTAAGTGAGGGTGGGATCCTTGACCCTCACCTCTCTGGTTTTCTTAAGGCTCAGAAGAGACTATAAGAAAGAGCTATTTCTCTGTCATTTCTACAGGACACATAGTGTCAGCAGTGTGGGTGCAGGGAGCAGCGGCACCAAGGACACCCATCTCATTAGAGAGTAGGAGTGGGTTGTGGTCATGACACTGGCAACGACAGCATCTGACTATGGCACTCAGGAACAGTCCCAGCACCCCGAGCTTGGGTGGCCACAGCAGAGTCTGTGCATTTGTGAGATACAGAAAATGACAGTGGAGGCCTCTGGGTCCCGGTGACGTAGCTGCCATCGCATGCAGGAAAAGAAACGAGCCTCAGAGGAAGGGGTGGCCATGGCAGGTGCCACAGGGGGGCCAAAGGGCTGCATCTCAGAGCAGGGTGTGAAGTGAGGGCATGCCTTCAGAGCAGGAAGTCCCACAAGGAATTTACTGTTAGGTGTTACCTGGTTTATAGCCCCAGGCTAGAATTCTCTGGAAAACACAAATGACTGAGAACTGATTTTTAAAGAGCAACAGACAGGTGGGGAGGAGAGTGCCAAAGTGTCAAAGAAATCAAACAAGCACACAGCAGACTGGCTTTGTGAACAGTCTTCCTCCCGGGGCCCTTCATGTAACCATCCCTACAACACAATTATCACCCCAAAAAAGCTCCCTCAAGGGACATTTCCCTTTGAACTCAATACTCCCAAGACTACTCTAGGGACAAAGGCTCCTGCTCTTGGGGGGAAAATATTTCATGAGATGAGAGAAGACAAACTCATCATCTGTCAGATGGAAAACCCAATTATTTTCCTCCAGGCACCATCTCAATTTAGGCTGGTGTGGGTGGGGCTTGCTAACACATTTTCTCACCTTTTTTTCTGATATGATGGCTTCCAAATGTTTCTGATCATATACCCTATTGGTAAAATTATTTTGTACAGGTACCACAAATATAGGCACGTTTATTCACTGGCCATATTTATATAACAGTGTGTGTATTGTATTTGTAGTGAAAGTTCTAGTAGAGTATGTCCCCAGGTGTCCCACTAAGCAAATGTGAGGCAGGCAGGGCAAGCATCGTAAACCTCACTTCACAGATTAGTGAACTAAAATTCAGCAGGGAAGTGACTTCCCCGGGCCATAAAGCTAGAACTTGTGGAATGAGACTGAGAGCCACTTCTGCTCAAGCCAGTGAGCCCCGCTCACCCACTGCTGTCTCCCAGGGCCGTCTGAGCCACGTCTCACAGGTGCTCCCATTCTTCCTTCCATTTTTCAAATGCCATCTCTTCTCACCCATCCCAGTTTGGAGAAGGATCAGTATTAGTTTCTGGTGATTTCCACATTTTTTCCTGCTTTACCAATTTTATCAGTATCTGATAACCGCAGGTGAACTGAACCATCAGGGTTCTGGAAACAGGAAGCGTGGCTGTTAATGCCTCATCTGTTACTCCTTGACCCTTCAACAGTGATGATGCAGGGACCATCCCAGGGTCTCTCCGGGCCCAGAGGCTAATGCATTCTGCAACTTATTTGCAGAAGGAAGATGCTCCCACCAGTTGAAAGAGGGTGCCAAGGTCTGCCTCGAGTGACCACTCTTGACCCGGAGGGCCTGGCAAATGTGCTTCCCTCACAAGAATGTGATCTGAAAACATCCTGGAGTCTTTTCCTAACACTTCCTCTCTGTTCCTAGAAGGGCTTTGTAAAAACACCAGTTTCCTGAAGCAGAATGGTAATGAAGATAGAGAAATATCCAGAAATAATGGAAACCACAATGAAGGCAGTCAAGAAATCAGTATCCAGAAGCACCCAGAAGTGAGGAAGGGTGGAAGGCATGGGAGATCTTGCTGTTAAAACCCATTATTCTCTCTCTGTTTCTCTCCCCAGTGCCAGGACCTGGACCCAGGAGTCACTGTTTAACTAAGGTGGAACGGCAGCACCTGGCATGCCCATATAAGGAAGAGCCCCAGGGGAAGGAGCACACAGATGCCAGCACTGCCAGTTGGCCTACAGTTTCTCTGAAGATACAGTGCTTTCCTCTGCAGTCCCCACTGCCACCTTACATCACACAAAACTGCTACTGCTGAGGCTGTGGGACTGGGTCCCAGCTGGATTTCCTGAAGGAGTACTGCTGTGGATGTGGCTCCATCAGACACACCTGGGTAGGACACAGGTAAGCTGTGAATGGTGGTCCTTGGGGGTTCTGGACCAAGAAGAGTCTTCTAGACATTAGTGAGCATATGAATTTCCCAGAGAGCTGCTTCATAATGCACATTCTGAGTCCCCCACTCCCAGAGGTGTGTTTTAGTAACTCTGAAAAACAGCTATCTCTGATGCAAGTGGTCCAAGAAGATGCTTTAAGAATGAGGGCAAAGGATGAGTTCATTTTCTAAGGAAGCTTATAGAGATTGTGCCCAGTTGCTGCAGAGAGAGGACCTTGCAGTCACTGAGCCGTCTTTGCCTTCTGCTCCAAGTCAAAGCCCTGAGTGCATCACTGACCATGAGAGAATTGTGCCTCTGTGTTCACCGATGCATCATTTCTGACACATGGAAGTGCTTAACAAAAATTTGCTGAGGGGAGAAAGGGGGCCCAGGCCTTCTGTTTTCTAAAGATCTAGCATAATAGTTACATGAACAAAATGGCAAAGTCTGGACTAATCACAAAAGACAGATCACTGCAATGTTAGAATCAGATGGTTCTCTACCCCTACAGCTGTGTCAGTCACAGATGTGTCCCTGTGACTGCTGGAGTTGGGTCATCTTTGAAATGTGATGCTGCTCTCAGGGAGATAGTCCAGCTGTTTTAACTAGAGTTCAAATGCAGATTTTTTTCCATCTGCAGTCACACTGGTCACTGACTGTCCTGTTTGTCCTGGGTCACAAGCAGATCTTTGTTCTTCCCCAAGAGGCATTAAGTACATCTTTGACCTGTGCATTCTTTTGAACTGCCCCACCAAAAGGGGCAACTTGTTTTGGTGGGGGAGGGGTAACTGTAGGAAGGTTTACTTATTTGTACATTCTCTGATGAGAATATTATACTCTATCAATTTCTAATAGGCATGAGTTACATGTAGCATGAGCTCATTGTTTCCAAATTGTAGATGGACAAAGCGTCCGCTGTCAAGCCCATACCAGCCACAAATGACAGAACTAAAGTTCTATCATACCTCGTTTGTCCCATGAGCTGATTGTCTTCAATGACCCATTGGAAGAACACCTTAGAAGAAGCGGTGCTATCAAGAGAGGCATTCACTAAGGACCCATCTCCTGGGACTGTGCTTGATACCACCCTACCCATGAGCTGGGGGACTCTGGGTCCCAGTTTTCTCCTCACTGAACTGTGGTAGCCATAGTATCCACCTCGTACAATTGGAAAGGTTCGATGGGGTTGTATATGAGAAGCACTAAGCTTGCTCAGGAAATACTAGTGATGACTATTGATATTTCTTTA
>JAJEJO010002330.1:125605-154101 GCA_020662805.1 Glaucomys volans
GAGAGTGCGCGGGCCCCTTCCCCCACCCTTCCTTGTTCCTTGTCAGCAGAGAGAGTGTCAGCCCCAGCCTTCAAGCTCTGTTAGTTTTAATTTGAGTTGTGGAATTAGTAATGGGTTTTGCTGGAACACTGTTGTGGGAAATAGATCGCTCCTCGTGTAGGGCTTGGGCACCATTTCAAATGAGTATTTGTTAAGGGGAAAACCATCCCTTGTCGTGTTCTGCTACATTACATCAGATTTATTTCCATTGTTCTGAAAAACACCAGCCAGGAGAGGGCTGTGTGCATCACTCCTGGGCAGACAACAATTGAACCGCTGCTTCCTGTTTCTTAGTTGATTGAAAACAAAAATGCAAACAAAGTCACCCTTGGTGGCTAGGAGATGCTAAGCAAGCCTTGCAGCACAGGGAGCAGGCCAATCCCTGCACCGTCACTCTGAGGCCTGGGGGAGCTGCTCTCCTGGGCCCTGTCATTGGCAGAAGGTGAGTGGCTCGGTGATGTGTGGAAACGAAGCTGAAGAACAGCACTGGAGAGAAAAAAGCCAAGTGGGTCAAGCCAAGTGGGTCAAAGGTGAAAGGGAGCCGTCCAGTTTAAGGATGCACCCGCCTCTGCTTGTCTCGTTCCACTGAAGTGTCCTCACGCCCTTGTTCTGTGGTAATTCATGTCGTTAGCAGCTCCTTTCCTGGTGCCATCCAATGAGGCAGTCACTAGTTGCATGTAGATATCTACATTTAAATGTAAATGAAACAAAATGGAATAAAATTAAATTCAGACCCTTAGTTGTACAAGCCATATTTCAAGGGTTCAATAGCCACAGGCGGATAGTGGCTACTATGTTGGAGAGCATGGGTTTAGAACATCTTTCATGTTGCAGAAAATTCTATTTTAAAGCTCTTTAATCTTCCCAAATATCTGAGGACTGGTGCCACCCTCTCAACCACACAGATTATGTGGCTTCCTTTGCTTTCAAATTCTTTCCACTGGGAACGTGACTGGCTTCAGGGGCATCCTGCCCATCATGGCAAGACAGGGTGGGCAGGGAGATGATAATGCCTTGGGTCAGGATGGAGGCTGTGGGATCCGGGTCCAGTTATAGGTGCTGAGCAATAACAAGTGTACTGCCCAGCTGCGTGCCCATGGAGGTGAACACTCAGAGTGGCTACCAGGCAGATTGGTGAGGGTCCAGACACATGGGAAGGACATGACACTGGGAACCTGGAGAGACCTGATGTTGGAAGTCCAGAGGAAGACTGGCCAGTGCCTGGGGTGCCTACCATCTGGTATGGGGCCCCAATCACTGGACTCAAGTTCAGGACCAGAGCAGTAGGTCAGGCAGGATACCTGAGAAACTCCTGATGGGATGATGGTCACAAGATTTTCTATATGCCACACCAAGCCCTTCCCAAGAGTCTTCTCCATACCCACCTGGCACTCGGAGGCTATAAGGCTGTTTTTACTACCTTCACCTCCAGCCCATTTTATATGTAAGGAAAGGAGGCTCAGAGGTACCAGTGCCCAGGGTTTTGTAGTCAGTAAGAGACAGCAGGATCAGACCAAAGTCCCCACCCAACTCACCTGCTTGTGACCGCCATTTCATGCTGTCTCTTTTGCTCTTTTCTTTTCTCTAAAAGGACAAGGCAGAGTTTTCCCACACTGGATCTTAACACTGGGACCAGAGAAGCCACCATGGAGGCAGGAGTGGGGAGCCCTGTTGTGGGTTCAGAGGTGGTTGAACCCCTGCTGTCTCAGTGGGGTCCATCTGGAGGGCCAGATGGGGCTGCAGGGACAAAATGATGAATCTGTAGGACCCTTCTCAATCTGCATTTCTCCCAGCAAACTCTGGAACTCCAGCTCTTCTTCCCAGGAAGTGACTTCCAGGCTCCTGGTCTTTTTGGCTGGAGTCTGGATGGCACGTTTGTGCCAATTAGACAGTCATCACCTGTTCCTAGTTGGTATAATGCTGGCCAGGAGACCTTCCTGCCAGCAGAGTGCTCACCTCCCTGGCTGGGTGTCCCCATGTGACTTGAATATTCCTTTTGTGGATACAATTGAGAATGCCAGTGGACCTCTTGGAATGCAATCCCTAGAACTCCACCCAGATGTTCATGTGGCTCAAGAGCAGCTTTATACCCGGGACTGGAGCCTGGGTCCCAGTTACAGCAGTGCCATTCTGCCCTTAAGGCTGTCAGACCCTGTCAAATCTCTCATAGTTTTGCCTTTATAAGAAACTTATAGTTTCTTATAAAGAGGAAGTCAGGTAAAGCATGCAAAACATTTTTTAAATGACATGTAGCGAGACAGACCCTGCTCACTGTGTACTTGCACAGTTAACTTTGAAATGTGAAGACAGATTTGCAGTTGCATTGGTTAAGTTTCATCTCCTGGGTTCTGAGGTCATTTAGAGCTTTAGTTTTGTCCTCTGCTTGGTTAATGGTTCTTCCTTTATTTCTATTATTAAACATGATGAAAAAGTTGAAAAGGATTCTTCATTTTCATTTCAACACTTTCTTTCAAGACTAAGATTAAAAAAAAGTTTGAACTGGACAGAACAAGGGAAAGAGCTCTGTGACTATTATAGTGTAATGATTCCAAGATAATCCAGAATCTTTCATCCATAATCTCTGCAACAGCTGTGAATTCTATTTACTATGCTCTACTCTACCTTCCTGTGCTACATTGTATGGTCCTACCATATGACAAGATGTACAACTTACCCAGTCTAATCTGGGTTCACCATCTTGTGTGTAAAAAATAAGTGATTTCTTCAAATGACTTTTGAAAATCAAGAAATTGCACATGTATGATTACATGAACAGTGTGAATCTACATTGTGCACAACCATAGAAATGAAAAGTTGAATCCCATTTGTGTACAATGAATCAAAATGCAGTCTATAAAAATAAAAAAAAATTTTAAAGAAATCACACACACACACACACACACACACACACACACACATTCTTTTCCTCCAGCATATTTATTAAGTACTCAAAATGCTCCTTTGTAGTCCATTTCAAATTTTTTCTATGAATATCAGACATCTTAAAATTATAATTACAGAGCTATAAAAATTTTTAAATCAGTGTATGGAAAAATAATGCTTTAATCACATAAACTTTCTGTTATCAAAGAAGATCTCACAAAATTTCTTATGCTAAATTTCTGTAAAAACATTTGGCTCAATTTATAAAAATTAAACTTATTAGTAAATGTTTATAATACCTCTTTATTTGCATAAAGCAAAGAATAACTGTATTCTTCAAGAGACACTAAAAAATAAAGAAGATAAGCTGTAAAACGGAGAAGATATTTGCAGCATATATAACCAACAAAAGATGAATATCCAGAGTAAGTAAAGAATTCCTACAAATCAATAAGAAAAAGACAACCCAATAAACAAATGGGCATAAGATATGAATATTTATTTCTCCAGGGAGGGAACATGAATGGAGAAGAAACATATTGAAAGATGCTCAATCTTACCAGTAATCAGGGAAACAAATTAAGACCATAAGGAGTTGCCATTTACTCCCACTAGACAGACACAAATAAGAAGCTTGCCAATACCAAGAGTTACTGAGAATCTATAGCAATAGGAGCTCTTTGCAATGCCGGTGAGATTTTAAATTGGTACAACCTTGGAAAATAATTTGCCATACTTAGGTTGGGGATGTGCATACCCTAAACCCAGAAATTCACCCTGGAATACAACCTGGAGATATGCTGAAGAATATTTCTGGCTTAATTTTTTATTAAAACAAAAAAGAGGAGAAGAACATCAAATGTCTGTTGAGAGGAGAGGTCTAAGTAAATCAGAGAATGATAGCTTGTTATATATACAGCAATGAAAATGAAAGAAATGAAACTACTTTTTTAATTTATGGGGTTAAAAAAAAGCAAGTTGCTGAAGACTAAGCTATGTACAGTACTTGATTTATTTTCTTTTCTTTTTTTTTTTTTTGTTTTGTTTTTTAGGTGCTGGGGATTGAACCCAGGGCCTTGTGCTTGTGAGGCAAGCACTCTACCAACTGAACTATATCCCCAGCCCAGTACTTGATTTTTAAACAACTCATTTAGGTGCAATTAATGTACAAAAGCTGCACATATTTAAAGCATAAACTTCAGTAAGTTTGGCGTGTGTGTTTACATGTGAAATCATCATCACAAAATGGTAAATATTCACATCACCCCAAAAAGTTTTCTCATAACCCCTTTTAATCCATTCCTCCCTCCATCCCCCATTTCTGAGCAACCACTGAACTTCTTTCTGTCATGGTACATTAGTTTGCATTTCTAGGATTTTATGTAAATGAAATCATAACATATGTACTCCACTTTGACTGGCTTCTTGCACTCAGAACAATGATTTTTGAGACTGGTTCATGTTGTTGGATGGATCAGCAAGTTCCTAAGACACTTCTACCATTAAGGAGCCCTCATTGACTTTGCGTTAATCCAAAGGATGTTTGCATACTCTGCACGTTAGATGCTGCTCTGCTGTTTCCCGTCTGCTGTCATCCTTTACCTATGCCCCAAGGACCTCATTAATATGCTGCAGTTCCCCATGGTCTGCATTCTTCCTGGAATACACAGCCAGAGCCTGGAGAGTCGATGGGTCAGCCAGAGGTTAGTCGCTGCTGGGGCCTGACAGTGTTTACCCAGAATTCATATGAAGCCCCAGCCTCCAGGGTGACCATGTCTAGAGATAGGGTCCTTAGGAGACGATTAAGGTGAAAAGAGGCTGAAAGAGGTTATAAGAGTGGGGCCTAATCTGCTAAGACTGTGTGTCCCCTCTCCCTGCCTTTTCCTTATCATGTGAGGACACAGAAGCTGACATGCTGGCACACTGGTCTCAGATTTAGAGCCTCCAGAAAGAATTGTGAGAAAATAAATTCTGTTGGTGAAGGGCCCAGTCTGCGGTGTATTTTTATGCAGCCCCAGTGGATTGTGTCAGTCCCCCTACCCAGCAGGGGAATCAGGGAGGCCTGAAATCAGCTGCTTTCACAGACACTAAGGCCAGCAGAAGAGGCCTGGTGGCCACATTGCACCTCCTGCCTGCTTCAGCCTGCTTAGGGAGCTCCACACATCAGCTCACAAATTTTTTCACAGCAAGACCCTTGTGTCAACTCTCTGCCATTTTCCAAGCTCCTCCTATACCATTTTTCTTGCCAACCCAGGAGATCCCCCTGAAATAAGACAGACTTTAACTTTGGTATCAGGTAGGCCTTTTATCTCTTATTTCTTCTTTCTCAAATCAAGGCAGCAGAGTCCCCTCTTGGCTTGTATATAGTACACAATGATGTAAGTGAGGTGGGGGACCAAGAACCCTCTCCAAGGGTGGCAACAGGAAATTTGGTTGATCTTTTCTGGGGCATAAAAAAGTGAAATATTAAGTTCTGTAGACCCTTCCTGAGTGTAAGCACAAAAGGACAGATGCAGACCTCAACGATTCAGAGAAGTCATTTATTCATTTGCAGACTTGGGTACCATTGGGACTCATTTTCCTGATGTGAAAATGGCCGGTTATGGAGGGGAGTTTAGTTTTTTTTTTTTTTTTTTTTTTGCGGTGCTAGGGATCAAACCCAGGACCTTGTGCTTGCAAGGCAAGCACTCTTCCAACTCAGCTATATCTCCAACCCAGGGAGTTTAGTTTTATAGGGTACAATGAGGATGGTTTAATCATTGGAAACTGTGGACTTGCAGTTTGGATAGTCAGGGGCTAGTTGTGCAGGTTAAAACTTTAATTTAGGAAGGTAGTTATAAAAAGGTTGAAACTCATGGCTGTCTGGGGAGATAGGAGTCCAGATCCCGGGGATGAGTACTTATATCTTGCCCATTGCTTTTCTTTCTCTGGGATCCATTGTTTCCCAGAGTTTTGATATGTGCTGTGCCTCCATTTAGGACTAATTTGCAATGGGGGAAGGTCAAAGTCTAGAGCCCAGCATTCAGCCCTTTCCTTCAGGGCCCCTTGTTATTAGAAAAGGATTTACTGGGAGGTTAATGCTTGACTAGTTTCCCCTCTCTTCTCCAAGCTGCACCTCTCTGCTTTTCTTCAGGGGCTATCTTGTAGGAATATTATTTTCCATTACTCTTCACTGAGAAAGTGAGCCCGGAAGCTATGCCCTGGTCAAGCCATGAGCAATTCAAAAGAAAGAAGCAGACCCTGGTAGGCACGGAGTGTGCATGTGGAGGCTGAGCCAGCCTCTCTGTCTGCCTTCTCTGTTCCCCATGAAGATCCCTCCCACCCCAGTAGCTGTCTCATCTAGCAGACAACCCCCACCCCCCATGCATGTCCTCATAGCCCTGCCCTTCCTCCTTGGCCCTGGGCAGCCCAATGTGCCATCACAGAATAGCAGGAGAGCAAGGACATAGTGTGATCATCCAGGCTGCCCTCACCTCTGCAGGCGCTCTGAGCCTAGCCTGTCCTTGGCCATGAGTCAGTCCTTAGAAGGTGTCGGGCTTCTGCACAATCCTTCCATGCTCAAAGTAAAAATGATCACAGAACTAATAGCCTAGTGTACTGACCGCCTTCTATGTACTAGTCACTGCGCTAAGCATTCTACAAGCACGATTTCACCCAAGCCTCACAACAACCCTATTACGTGTGTAATATGATTATCATCTCCATTTCACAAGTGAGGAAGGTGAATCTTAAAGCAGGGATTCTTAAAGTCTGGCCAGCCCCCAACTTGATAGTGGGCAGCAGCATCCTCCAGATGGGCTGGAAACTGATTCCCACATGAAAGGCCTTTGCATGATTCCAAAAGAAATGAAGCAAAATTCATTAGACTTTCATTTTCACCTGGGATTAGGGCTGTTTACCAGTAATCCCGTAATTATGTTATTAAGGGTAACTACAATTTGGTTTTCATAAACCAAAAATAGCTCAATACTGGAGTCTAGCACACTCCAATTCAAGGTTGACAGAGGGGTGGGAGGCTTGGCGATGCTGTGCTGGTGCCATGTCCCTGAGCATGCACAGGGAGTGGAAAACCCGCAATTTCCCAGCTCTTCATTACCAGGTGTCATTGCCTTTGTCTTGAATTGACAAGCAATTTCTATCCCTTTTTTCTTGCTCTTGAATGATAACTTGTCATTATTTTAGCCTTATCACTATTTATTTAATTTGTTGTGGGCTATCCATGTAACCCCATTGCGAGTGGTGGGACATATTGAACATTTTGGTCTGTTATTTTCCATGGATGAGATTAAAGAAACGCATCTATCACATTAAGTAAAATCAAATGAAACTGCCTGTATTTAACCACTTTTTACCTTAGCTTATACCACACAAATATGACTCTATTCAACTATTTTGGATCAATAAAAATGCCAATTTTATATAGTTCAAATGTAAATTATTCACATCCTGTTTGGAAGACAATCGTATGTACAATTCCCTCCAAATATGCTTGTATAATGACACTTAATTGGTGATATTCTGCCTATGAATCTGTGCTAGCTGCAGAATTTGCCACATACCATTATAAGAGAACTGCAAGATAATTGTGAAGTTATTTCAAGATTGCATATGTTTTTCTAGGATTTGAAATCTTGATTGCAAACTCATGTTCTCTCCTTATGAGCTCTTTATTTATGTTCTTTCTTCTTTATCACTTGACTTTTTTTTTTTTTTATCTGATTTTGAATTATTTTTTTTTGTCACCTAAAAAGAACCCAAAAAAACTTCAAAAAAAAAAAAAAACACTCCTTTGAGGCCTGAGGAAGTTTGTTAAAAGCTATAATTAATAAGGTGAATTTGGGATTCAAATCCAAGCCAACCTCACGATTGAGGATGTGATGTGTATGTGGAAAACAGCCTCAATTTCCTCTGTATGGCTGTCTGAATGAGGAATCCCACCCTTCCTTGAAATCTCTTTAAAGAGATTTAAAGGACATCAGCATTTATTGAATGCCTACTCTATGCCAATAACATGGGTTGGTCTATTAGGTCAAATCTGAGTTAATACTACCATGAACCCTAGGAGGTTGGTACAAGCAATCCATACAGATAGAGAAATAGGTCCACTGGCTTGAATACCAGTTCAGGATTATAGAAACAGTAGGTGGTGAGAACAAAGAGCAAACTTCAAAACCCACATGACCCTTCGGTGTACTGACTTTGCTTCTCCCTGCTTCGCCCTCTCATGTTTAATTCCAAGTCAAATCCTATTGGCTCTACCTAGAAATGACACTGGGATCTGGCTCGCCTCCACCTTCTTCACCACTGATGCTCACTACTCTCTCACTTGGACAGGCAGCAGCCGCCTAGCCTCCTCCAGGCTCCACCCATCCCCCAATCTGCTCCCTGCAGCACTGTCCTATCGACAGATCCGATCATGTCCCCTGTCTTCAGCGGGCCTGCAGTACTTGAGGGGTATAAAAACATTCTGAATCAGCTGTCCAACCTGCCTTTCTGGCCATCTCTTCCAATGCTTCCTAAATGCAGGCCCCACTCCCCCAGTGGCTCCCTATCCCTCCACACCCCATGGCCTCCCAACCCATCTCCTGGGCCTTCAAGCCCTTGCTACCAAGGGCATCTGCAGACACTTTCTAAGAAAAAGTCTACCTACCCGTTCTCCACCTGCAGACACTTTCTAAGAAAAAGTCTACCTACCCGTTCTCCACCTGCAGATCCTTCTTGCTTCAAGACACAATTCACATTCTATAAGAGAGTCATATGGGAATGTCACTTCCTGTGGAAGGGTCATCCCAGACTGTCCATGGCAGCTGCTAACTCCTCCTCTTTATGTTCACAGGTCTTTGTACACATTTTTAACTGACCATTTCTATGGAATGATACCTGGCTGTTGAAATGTCTAATCCATCTTTCCCACTTGGTAATGAGCCCTGAAGGGATAAAGATCATGCTATAGTTATTTCTGAATAGCCAGCATTCAGAAGAGTGCCCGGCACAAGGTCAGAGCTCAATAAATGCTCACTAAATGTACAAATATCCTGCCTCCAGCACACACAGCCTTTCCTGCACGTGTCAGCACCTGAGAGGCTATTTGGTACAGTGGATTGAATGCTGAACTGGAAGTAAGGATGCTGAATTTCAGTTGAGGCTTGCCCACCCACTGGTTACCAGGCACAGCATAGATGTGGGGATATTGGGGTGCCCTTCTGGGGCTCACATCTGAAGACACAAGGCCTGGACTTCTCACCCCTAAAAATATCCCTTTTTCTCACCAGAAAAAAAGGACCTCAGAAGTCTTCTAAGGAGAGTCATGGCACATAACCCAGGGCCTCTGTCAGAGACCTCTGTCATCAAGTTCAATGATCAGGACTTCAACTCCTTGCGGGATCGTTGCCTGCGCAGACGCCTGCCATTCGAGGATGAGACATTCCCGGCTGAGGCTTCCTCCATAGGCCAGAAGCTGCTCCAGGAAAAAGACCTTTCCGTCCTGGAGTGGAAGCGGCCACAGGTGAGTGAGTTCCCCAAGAACACACCCAGCTCTGGGGCCCTCGGAGCTGCCTTCCAGGGCACCTTCCAGTGAAAGGAGCATGGGCCTGGGACCTAATTGTCATAGGTGGTCCAAACCAAATGGGAAGGAGGACGAAATACATCAGGACCCTCTGCTAGGGTGTCGTATCCTCTCAGTGGGAGGGGAAGACTCTGTGCCAGGAGCAGGGTCCAGATCCTTGGTTCTAACCCAGTTCTGACACTGAGCATACCACTGATAAGAATGCCTCAGCTCTCTCATGGAAAAATGAAAAGCCATTTGGTACAAGGACTGTGGTAGTTGGTCTTTAGAGTCGCTCCCTCCTCCATAATTGAGCCCATCTATCAGTCTGTCACCCTTTATTCTCTTTAGATATCAGTGTCTTCATATTCTTTTTTCCTTCCCTATTAGGATGCACTCAAAGGGGATATTTCATGCGGGTCATTTATACTATAGGATGGATTTGAATAATTGCCTGGCCTCTTTTATAGTCACATTCTCAATCTTGTAAAGAGTTGATCACCTATAAAAGAATTTCAGACTTCCACTGTAAAATTAGGGAGATATGTCAGGGCAGCATTCAAACCCCCCTGACTGCCCCACCCCAGCAGATGGCCTCTAACTCCACCTTGCAGCATGGTGGGCTCCACTGGTTTTTCTAGAGCAGTCTTGGTTTTAGAGCACGAAGCTCCACAGGAAATTTATCAGCAGATTCAAACTTCTCATAGTCTCATGAGGACGACTACTGATAAGAAGGGGCCAGATAAGAAACACCTGGAGGATCCTGAGGCCCAAACCTCCTCTTCATGCTTCTGAAAGCTCTAGTAGAACCTGGAATAAGAAAATAGTAGTGTGAAGTCTAGTAGGTGAATGATGGTCAGTATAAATGACTGACAAGGCCTATTCCTTTGGAGTGAATTCTAATAGGGAAGCAGAAGAGACTATAAAGACACACTGAGCACAGATTAAATGCCCAGCTCTCTACTGAACACTTTCAATAAAGCTGGATCAGGTTATAAACAAGGTATTTTCTAATGATGCCCAGTGAGAGGGTGTGAGACCCCAGAAATATCTGAATGGTGGGTGGGTAGCTAACTCAGTTCTCCCATGGGAAGGAGGACTCAGGTCCTCAGGTTCTGGAGGTGACACCTCTTGCTTAAGTCAGGACAGATTTGTATCCTTGGGGGAGGAAAGGAATCATGGAGATCAGGTGGATCATGGGATGCTGTTCAAAGGACGATGAGGCGTTTCAGCCTTCCACGGTCCATTACATCAGCCATGGTCCATCACATCAGCCATGGGCAGTAAGACACCAATGACTTCTTCTGACCTTCACCTCCTATGGAGAACTGAGGCAGAGAAATCTATTTATTTATTTATTTATTTTTAAAAATCTGAGCATAACACAGTGGTGCACACCCATAATCCCAGTTATTCAGGAGGCTGAGGCAGAAGATCATAAGTTCAAGGCCAGCTTGGGTAACTTAGTGAGACTCTGTCTCTAAATAAATAAATAATAAGGAAGTAAATAAAAGGCTGGGGATGTAGCTCAGTATAAAGCACCCTTGGGTTCAATCTCCCATACTGAAAAAAAAGGAAGAAGAAGAAATTTTGAAGGGTCATTTTTTTCACTTTATTTCAAACACTGAGATTGTTTTAGAAAGCCATAGTTTTTTTGTTTTTTATCACCCTCACAGGTGTTGAGCAATAGATGTGAGATATATTTATAGTGTTGAGGAATTTACAACATTTCTATTTAGAAAGGGTTGAGAGTTTCTTACTATCTAATTCCAGCGATATCTCAATTTGTGATATATTTTAGAAGCAAAGAGAAACTGAGGCAAACTGAGAAATCATTCATACAGAATCATACCAAGAGTCCCAAAGAGCAGCAGCTAGGGACCAGTGTGTCTCCCCACTTATTCTCTTCACCCCAAAACTTTCCTAAATTCTATGGGGGTCACTCATTTCTTTTTAAATACCATATTTCTTTCTCTCTTTTTTTTTTTTTTTTGTTTTGTTTTGTGATGCTGGGGATTGAACCCAGAGCCTTGCACTTGTGAGGCAAGCACTCTGCCAACTGAGCTATATCCCCAGCCCTAAATATCATATTTCAATGTGTCCCTTCTCACTTAACATTTGTACAGAACTTTCCATATGTCTTCTCTTACTTTGTGTCCTTTATTTTCCAATTTTATAGAAAAGGAAACTGAGGTACAGACAGGTGATGCGACTCACCAAGGTGACATGGTTAGGGAGGCAAGGACTGGGATTTAAACAGAATCCTGAAGCAGACGCTACCCTGAATGCCCCTTCCTCTCCCTCTGTCCCTTTTCCTGCTTTTCCCTTCCTCTGCCTAACCCACGTTGCTGCTCAAATTGTTTGAAGTAGAAGCTCCTTCTCCACCTATTTCATTCTGTTTTTCTTTAAGGAATTTCCAACCCCTCCCCTCAGCCCCACTCAGCTTCTGCAACAGCTGGTGACCTTGTGGTGAGGGGTCTCAACAACTCATCGTTCTCATTGCTCCCTGTAACCCCGCTCTCAGGAAGAGATAATACTAAGAACCACACTTACACCTGGGTGTCTGCGCCATGTTCCACTGAATTAAATTTTATACTTAAAGTAGCTCCCTTTTAGGAGAATTTTTATTTCCTGGATAGCAATAATAAATCCGTTTATCAAGAGTGTGCACGTGTTAGCTTTATTTGCACTTTTGTGCGAGTTTTGATTGAATTCTCTTCACAGTCCTGTGAAGTAGATAACATTATCCTCACTAAGAAGATCAGCACTGTCCCAGAGACCTTTTCATGATGCTGGAGATGTTCTTTTTGCATCGTCCAATGCTGTGGCCATTAGTCACATGGTTTTTGAGCACTTGAAAGGTGGCTGATGCAACTGAGGGACTGAAGTTTTAATTTTATTTAATTTAAACCTGAATAGCCACATGTGGCTTGTGACTCCCATATTGGATGGCCCAGCATTGTTGATGGTGGAGCTTCACAATGGTGACCAATGTGTGTCAGACCAAGGGACTGGAAGGTCATCTTTGTCCCCATTCTATAGTGAGAAACATTTCGCTTCTCGATGAAGAATGGGCTGTGTGCCCAAAGCATGTTGTCCAATGGATGCTCAGAGCTCAGCACACAGCCCCACTGTGGGTCAGCCTGTGGCTGTCCCAGGGCAGAGTCCTGCCTGTCCAGGCAACAGTGTTGGTCTTCATGCGGCCAGAGCAGTTTCTGATGGGATAATTCACTAGAAATGATTCACCTTGGTACCAAAATATGTTCTTCTTATTTAAAAAGTGGAAATATGAGAGTAGGGTAGATTGCATAGATGTCCCAATCAGGCAACAGGTAACAAACGTTGACAGCAGTGACGATGCCAACAACCAATTGCCACTGAGTCAAAGAAATTTGATGCCAATGTATCAAGGCCTTCTAGAAAAACTAAAGGGAGTGAAGTTGCCACCTGTCCAAGCCTGACCTTGGACACCCTCTGAAAGGACCACATGGCAACAGGCGTAGTATCCCCTCATCCAGAGTGGCATGCGGTGTGGGGAAGTCCTCAGCAGCCTTTGAAGAGAGTGCAGAGTGATATCAATACTGTCACACTGGGAGAAACTCCAGAGGTGAGGGGAGGGGACACTGGCTGATATGCCACTTGAGAGGGATTATTTGCTAAGATCCCAGGAGCTCTTGCATTATAGGAGCTTCTGAAATATCTTATATAACAGAGATCGCCCCAAACTTTGCTCAGAGAAAGGGCCCCCAAATCCAGACCTCAAGTCCTGAAATTACTCAGCGTTCTCCAAGACACAAAACCAATGATATGTACCCCACTGAGTTATAGATATTTATTAAATAAATAAATATTTAATATTTATAAGTTACAAGTATTAAATATTTATTATCAATTGATTGATAAGTATATTGACCATATGTCCCATTACATAGCCTAACATATATACCCTATCATGTATATATATATATATATATATATATATATACCCTACTGATAGATTTATATATACTCCCTAATATATAGGTCCTATTGATATATTTATTAGTAAAGATTTTCGGTGCTGGGGATTGAACCCAGGGCCTTGTGCTTGCAAGGCAAGCACTCTACCAACTGAGCTATATCCCCAGTCCTATTAGTAAAGTTTTTTTTTTTTAAAGGGTTGACTCATGAGAGTCTGGAGGCTGAGAAGTCCCATGATATACCATCTGCAAGCTGCAGCCCCAGGAAGTGACAAACTTAAGTCACACTTTAAGTGACAAACTTAAATCTGCATCTGGGGCCTGAGAACCAGGGGAGCCGCTGGCGCCATTGCAGTCTGAGGGCAGAATAAAGCCAATCTATCAGCTCAAGCTGAGAAGAATTCTCTTTCCCCACTCTTTGTTCTATTCAGGGCCTCAGTGGATCAGATGATGCACCCCACACTGGGGGGGGCATCTGCTTTAGGAGTCCACCAACTCAAATGCTAATCTCATCCCCAAACACCTTCACAGACAGACCCAGAAATCATATTTACCAGATATCTGGGCTGCCTGTGTCCAGTGAGGTTGACATATCAAATTCACCACCACAGCTTCCTTCTGTACACCTGGGCACTTCCAAGTCCTCCAGGACCCAGTCCATTTCACAGAATCAGAAGCCCCAAAGCTCAGAAGACTCCAGCTGCTGGTGTGGTTAGAGGGGGAGAACACGGCTCCAAGTAGGCAGACTGCACAGTTCCTAGCCTGCTTCCTGTAGGACCTGGAACAAATTGCCCGGCTTCTCCCTCACCTGGCTGGGCCTCAAATTGCCTGAGGACCTGTCAGTCCTGCACTGTACCTCTGGCTGACCCAGGAAATCAGTCTCCCTGCCTGGGAGCCGCCAAGTGATTCTGAGTCACCCTCAGGCGGTAGTTCAGCCTGAATCTGGTCTAGGATCTGATCCCACTGACTTCATCACTGCCCTGGTGCCCTGCCCACCTGGTCACCGGGGACCTGCCCAGGGCTAGGGCTTGTTTTCTTTATGGGCCTTGTCTCATATACCTGTTTTTTTTATGACCTTTTTCTCAGGAAGTCAGATGACAGACCAAAATGCTTCTGGGCATTTCTATCCCTCTTTGTGGTGGTCTGTCACAGTTCTAAAGTCCATGGTGGGGAAGGAACAGATACTCGGAGGCAGGAGACACAGGTTCATGCCCATCTTGATGCAGGCAATTGCAGGGTTTCCTTGTAAACTTGGTGTTGACTATTGATTTCATGTTTGAAATAATCACCATTTAATTTTTGTCCCATTAAAATAGCCTCCTGTTCCCAATTAGCTAATGTTTTTGTTTTTTAATTATAATCTCTATTGTTTTGGCAAATTATAAAAACGTGTGTTTATCCAATGCCTTCATAGCAGTTAGTGACATGAAATGTCCCCCCTGTTATCCCATATAAGTGCTATTTCATGTTATTAGATGTTCTGCTAGAGAAGCCATCCTTGCATTCCGCATTTCTACAGCAAATTCTATTTGATGGTAATAAATTAGGCAAAATCAGTCTGGTGTATTGTGCGTGTGTGCCTGTGTGCTTAGTGTGGGTTCTCAGGTTGTGTATCAAGGCTACACTAGCTTCTTAAATGGCAGCAAAATTCTTCTTAATACTTAACACTGAAGTGGTAAATGACACAAGAACTGTCTATTCCCTAGAAGTTTGAGAGAACTCAGCAGAAAAATTTCATGTACCTGGAAGCCTTTACAGGCATATTAGGAGCTACTCTTTAACTTAAAAATATTGTCCCAAAGCTATTCGCCTTTCTGATTATTTACTAACTAGGGTCGTTTCAGCCATGTTAATTTTTGTTAGAAAATTGCTAATATTTCTTAATTGATTAACATAGAATTTTATGTCATATTTTTATATTTCCAAAGCCCATTTTTATGTCTCATCTTATTTGGGTCTCTCTACCATATGTGCCAAAGGTTGGATCTGTGTAAATAACCTATTCTAAGGAGAATAACTTTTTTTTACTTTATTAATCTTGCTGTTTTTCTGATTCATTTCATAATTCACACATTGTTCTCTTCATTACTTCCTTTTTGCTATTTTTTTGGGAGGCCCATTTGTCCTTTTCTTTCTAATGTCTATGAATTGATGGCTTAATTCATTTTTTTATTCTGTCCAGCAATGAATGTATTAGAGGCTATGGGTTTATCTAAGAGCACAGCCTTCTTAACCTTGCAGATATTGCAGGAGAAGGGAGTCAATATTTACTGAATATACACCCTGTAGGATGCAGTGCTAAGTATTTCACATCCTTCCTTATTTGCAAAATGGAAGGGCTTGTGCTGTTCTGCGAGGCTGTCTGGAGCCTGCAGGTGATAATCCAGGAATAAACAGCTAACCCTCAGCCAGGGTTTCAAAAATGGCAGCCATTGCCTTATTTCATCATTCAATTCTCCTAACTATTCTTATGTTCTGTTCCCATTTTACACATGAGGAAACTGAGCCTCTGCAAAAGAGAGGAAATTGCTCAAGGTCTCCAGGTCATCTGGAGAGAAATGTCAGGGCAGGATTCCACCCTGTTCTGTCTAAAGGGCCCCTCTGAATGCACCCACCCTCACATGCAGGTTGCTGGAGCAAAAGCAGCAGCACAGAAGAAGAGCTGGTGGGTCAAGAAATCAGAGCAAAAGCTGGGCCATGTTGGCACATGCCTGTAATCCCAGTTACTCAGAAGGCTGAGGCAGGAGGATTGCAAGTTCAAGGACAGCCTGGGTGATTTAGCAAGACCCTGTCTGGAAATAAAATAAGAAGGGCTGGGGATGTAGCTGAGTGGTAGAGCACCATTGGGTTCAATCTCCAGTGACATACAGGAAAGAGAGGGAGAGGGAGAGAGAGAGAAGAGAATGGAGTAAAATTGCCTTTTTTCTTGGTCCAAACCCCCCATGGCCTCCAACTTCTTTAGTTCCTGCAAGAGGAGGATTATAAATGTTCCCACTCGTGACAACAGGCTTTCTTTGAGACCTGAAGTTCCTTTTCCCAGTAGAAGGGAAGAATCAGTGGTTTCTGAATTGCCCCAAGTTGTTTTCAAACTGGCTTTTGATCCTGTGCACATAGCTGAAGTCCCAGGGTATTCTTCTCTGCCTGCTTGGCTTGGGGAGTCCCAAGTCCAGCCAGTCCGTGGCTCTGACATGGGAATCCCCTCTCTGGGCAGGGCCTGCAGGTGCCTCTCCTGGCATCTGATGGTCAGTTAGTTGTTAGGAGAGCAGGGGAGGCTGGGTAAGAGGATGCCCTCAGCTGGGGCAATGTGTTTGCAGACGGACACACCTTTGTTTGTCCCATCTGTGTCCCCTCTGGGAAACTGGCACCATACAAAAGTCTGGCAGTTTCCACAAGTGGCAACACTCTGCACTTTCATGGCGGTTGGGCAATTTAATCCATTCCTACAGTGTGGCCCTGCTCTCTGGGGACTTATTTGTCAATGTAAAAAGAAATGATAGAGGAACGATTGCCAAATTATGTGTACTATGCAATGGATATCAGGAAGCATTGCATAGACCAGGTCACTAGGATAATCCTGTGGGCTCTTAGTAGGGGACAAACCTAGAGGGCTGGCCAGCTCTGGGGCAGGAGCTGGACCTTCAGCCCAATGTGTCTCCAAAGTGCCTGGAGATCCCCTTGGGAACACTCACAACCCTCGCATCTACTGAGACCCCCCAAGTTTCCCCTGGATGTTGCCGAACCACGGAACCCTCTAGCATCCCTTCTTTCTGGTGGGTAGGTGCATGTGAATTGGAGGTTGGGGAAGGACGGGGTCTTCCAAACTCAGTTTATGGGTGAGCCAGGGTGGGCAAAGGTATGATCATGCACGTCTTTTATCCCTGGCAACAAGAGGCTGGTCTGGGACCTAGAATTCAGAATGCCCAAGCTGATATCTGAGAGATGTGATTTCACAAGTTTTATTTTGGAAAGCTATAGCACTTTATTACATTTATAAAAGTCTCATCTAACACATGTATCCTATTCATGTGTGTGTGGTGTGTGTGTGTGTGTGTGTGTGTGTGTGTGTGTGTAAAACCTCTTAATAAAACACTGGCTTGTTGGGACCAGCAGGGCTATTTGCTTTAAGGATCCCGAGTCTTTATTGACATCTCCTCATTCTTATGTGCTTATTGCTTTGACGCCCGCTTTCCTGAGAACAGAAGAACCTGAAGAATGAAAGGACCTTTCTTAATTTTTTTAAAAAAATTTTTTGTTTTGGTACTGGGGTTTGAACACCGGGTACTTTACCACTGAGTACAGCCCAGCACTTTCTTAATATTTTTTTTTTTGCAACAAGTTCTCACTAAATTGCTTATATTGGCTTTGAATTTATGATCCTCTGTCTCAGTCTCCCACCTAATTAGGATTTTAAACACCTGTTTAAGAATTAAACTCTATCCTTCAAAGACAAAGTGAATGATGTCATAGGTACACCTCAGGACATAAAGGGGTAAAAGATGCTCACAAGCTTCTCTCTTTCTTTCCTAAGGAATTATCAGAGGGTCCCCCTCACTTCATCCTAGAAGGTGCAAGCAGATTTGACATTCAACAAGGAATAGCAGGTGAGTGGTCAACACCTTTCCTTGCAGCCCTTGAACTTGGATTTCGCCTGTGTCTTAGACCCAGCTAATAATTCTACCTGGCCACCAGCTCATAGTCCACTAAACAGGGTTTCACTAACTGGAGAAAGGAGTTCTCTGAGGGTGTCAGTGTGGCTTCTGCACTGAGCACAATCCTGATGTGAAATAGGATTCAAAGAATTGTTAGTGTTGAAGATGAAGGAGAGATTCAAAGAGGCATATTCAAAAGGGACCACAATGGCAGCCAAGGAGAAACTCAAGGCCCACATCCCTCAAGGCAAGAAGGGAGGACCCCTGTGTGGCCCACAGAGGCCCTGCATGGGTAGGAACTGAGCAAGTATCAGCAAAGAAAAATTCAGGTCTGTTTCCCATGATGGTTTGAAGCACCATTGCCACCTACGTTAGCACCAGAATTTTCTGTGGCTTTAGCTCTAAGCACTTCGGCAATAAGAATCAAGGAGTAAGTTGGACCCAGCTCTGTCAAAGCCTGGCTGGGTCTCTCCTGCGCTCCCTCACCACACCGTCATCTCTACCACCACCGCTACAAGAGCATCAGCTGTCCCTTCTCTACCGTGCTTGGAACTGGCCCCAATGAATCCTTTTCGCAACTTTCTTCTCTTGGAGAGCAAAACTTTGTAATGCATTAAGCATCTTTAATCTAAAATCTGGAATGCTCCAGAAGTCTAAACTTTTTGAGCGCCAGCTTGATGCCAAAGTAGAAAGTTCTACACCTGACCTCACGTGATGGATTGCAGTCAAAATGCAGATTCACTAAAAATACTGCTTAAAATTACCTTCAGGCAATGTGTATGAGGAGCACATGAAACATGTGAATTTCATGTTTAGACGTGGGTCCCTCCCCAAGATAACTCATTGTGTATATGCAAATATTCCACAATTTGAAAAAAATCCCAAATCCATAATTCTTCTGGTCCCAAGCATTTCAAATAGAGGATGCTCGACCTGATGGCCAGGACCTGTAAAATCATGGGTTAGGACATCCAGGTGTATCCAGGAGGCTTCTCATGACTTTTATCCCCTCCCAGGAGACTGCTGGTTCCTGGCAGCACTGGGCTCCTTGACCCAGAACCCTCAGTGCCTGCAGAAGATCCTGATGGACCAAAGCTTCTCACACCAGTATGCAGGGATATTCCGTTTCCGGGTATGTACACTGCTGTCATGCCTGATATGATGGAGCACTTGGAGAGCAGAGAGGAGGCCAGAGTCATGAGTTATTCTTGTGGCCTAGGAGCCTGAGATGAAAGTGACATTCCTGTTAGTTACACAGCCTATCAGATGGCGCTTATGACCTGACCACACATAGGGAAGATGAGGAAGTGTTTTCATGGAAGTAAGAAGAAGTGGTAGTTATAATTAGCAAAAGAAAAGAGTTATTGATCCCAAACCCTGCAATGATGGTGGGTTCTTGTCTCTGGATCTATTCCTGCACGTGTCCTGTTATTTTGATTACAGAAGTGTCATAGGAAGTTGTAACCCCCCGGGGATAAGGTCATCTTCCTTCATTATTCATTATTATTTTCTCAAAAAATATCTTGGTAGTTCTTGCATATTTATTCTTCCGTGGGAATTGTAAAATCATTTATCCAATTAAAAAGAAAAGCTGCTGTGATGTACAATGGAGCAGCATCAAATTTATGTATTAACTTGGAAAAATTACATTTTTATTGTTTTAATTATTCTCTTAGAGAAACATGGTATATCTTTCTATTTATTCAGAACTAGTTTTATGCCCTTCAATAAAATGCTTTCTCATTGGCTCTCTACCTTTCTTGGTAAATCTATTCTCAAATATTTTCAATTTTATAGCTAATGTGAATGAAGTTGGGTTTTTTGTTTGTTTTTTGTTTTGCTCATTTCCAGCAAGACATGACTGGAAAAAGAAAAGCTACTATTTATTATATGTCAAACTGTATCTAAATGCCTTGCCAGATTCTTTAATTATTTCTTATTTTGCTCTTTAGTAGAACCTGGTAGAATTTAGTAGAATTTTAGCGACCTAATAATATTATCTGCAAGTAAAGATAGTTTTGTCTCTCTTTTTAATTTTTATAGAACTTGTTTTGCTCTTCTTTGCCCTAGAGTGAAAAGAGTCAAATTCCTGTCTCTCTTTGATTTTGGGAAGGTACTTTCCTGATATACTGTCAGATTCAGTTTGCTAAAAACTTTGTTAGAATTCTTGTACATGTATCATGGGTAAAATTATCTTCTAGTTTATGTATTTTGTCACATTTGCATTATGCTAGTTTTTAAAAATGAATTGGTTGAGCATTGCCTACTTTTTTATTTGAAGATGATTCAAATAATATTTGCTAATCATTATCTGTCCTTTAAAAGTAAAATCAACAAAAAAGAAAGAGAAAATTAAGAAAATAAATGATAATTAAATTAGCTGGCCCTGTCTAATCACTTTTTGAGATGTAATTTCTTTAACTTCTTCCACATATTCAGTAGCTATTAACCTGCTCAGATATCTTATTTCTACCAAAGTTAATTCTTGAAATTTATTTGTTACAAGAAAAATCAACTATTTCTTCTGCATTTCCAAATGTATTGCTTTAAATTTGCTCATCTGATTCTCTGATAATCCACTGAATCTCTTATAATCTGTGACTAAATCTTTCTCAACCCCAGTGCTATATTTTTATTTTTCCTTGATCCATTTTTTCTTAATCCAACTAATCTGTTTGTATTGTTATTTTTAAACGAATCAACTTTTGGTTTTCCTTATTCATGCTATTCTTTTTCTTTTAAGGTTTTGTTTTCTATACTATTCATTTTAATTTTACTTTTATTAATTTCCTTTTCCTTTCTCTTGGCTAATTTTATTGTTCTTTTTTATTTTCTGAAACTGCACAGTTAATATTTGAGTTCTTTTTTAATGATAAAAGCTTTTAAAACTATAAATTTTCCTCTGAGATCTTATTTGAATCTACAGGTTTTAATATAAAATGCTTTAGTTTTGGGATGGGTCTGTAATCAGTGATAGATGAGTTTACACAAGGCTCTGGTACAATCCCCAGTACACACCCCACTCTTAACTTTTATTAATTTTAAGATGATATATTTTTAATTTTTAGTTTTGGTTTGTTCATTCATATACATATGGGGGCTATTCCTTTAAAATTTATTTAATATATAAATGATTAAATTTTAGTTTTAGTTTTGTTAGATTATAGCCAAAGAATATAATTTATAAAAAGTCAATATTCAAGAAAATTATTAAACTAGTTTTAGTTATGGTCAAGTCTATGACAGTTTTTGTTTATGATTCACAGATACACAAGAAGAATATATATTATCCAGTGGTCATTAGTTTTTTATTGAATCAAACTTTCTGATTTGCAGATTGTATTATCTATAATTGTATGTTTGATCTGGACTTAATTTTTCTGCTTAATTTATCAAATACTAAAAGGACAATTGAAGTTCCTCCTCGAAGTCATCATTTTGGGACTTCTCATGCTTACAAATATTCTGGCCCTGCACATTTTCCTGTTGCATCCTTTGGTGGCCAGAGGTTTATGATCACTATCTTTTTGTTAGGATAAAATTTATGTAGCATCGCTATTTGTTATATTTAAAGCCTTTGGCCTTGAATTTCTCTTTATCTGATAATCACATTGCCACACCAGCTTCCTGTATTTACATTTCCCTCTTTGCTTGTCCCTTTATTACCAATTTAATTTTCTTTATTTTAGGCCTGTTTCTTATAAAAAGCATGTTGAGAACTCATTACTTACCACTGTTTCTTCTACCTTCATCTCCTGTGACCTTGAGATTTTTCGTTCTAATTTAACTTCCATTGAAAAGAAGTAGCTCTTTGCATACTTTCCTCAGTCTACATGAGAGTTTTTCATTTGCTCTTATTTAAGAATGACATTTTGGTTAGATTTAGGATTCTCAAACACATTCCTTTTCTCAACAGTTCCATTGTTCCATTGTCTTGTGGCTTTCAATGTTGCAGAAGAAAAATCTAATGTCAATCTATTCTGCTGACTTTGTAAACAGAATGTACTTTCAAACTGCAAATCTCTAAGAGGTTCTCTTTCTTTCCTTGGAATTCATAAATTTTTCTAGAATGTATCCAGATGTGTGCCTTTGAGAAATAGAGTGCCTGGAGTTCAGTAACCCCCCTGTCTGAAGACTAGCCTTCTACTCAATCTCCCTCCATCATTGCTGGGCCTCTTCCTTTACACTGTTCTTCCCTTCTGAGGTCCCATTATGTGTATCCTGGATATTTTCATAGGGACCCTGGTGATGCTGCTGCCACTCCTGGTCCAGGGACTGCACTGAGGAGTGCACTGGATGATTCAGGATTGAGATGTGCCAGGGCTCACCCTGGAGCTGCCAACATCGGGGAGAGTTACTTAGGTGGTTAGGACACCAGAGACCCAGGAAGGACACACTCTGTCCTTTTGGGTGACAAAGACAGTTGTACAATTCCCCAGAAGCAGCTGCATCACTGAACTCTGAAGATCTCTTCTCATGGTTGTGTGCTCAAGTTCTCCTTCTCAAAAGCATCCAGTGCCTGTGGCACCTCAGATGCTTTGCCCCAAACACTCTAGTTTTCCTGTCAGGCACTTGAATGTAGGCAAAATGGTGCCCACATGGCTCTTGGAGGATAGAGACTTTGTCTAGACACCATTCCTCTTCATCCAGAAATGCAAACTAAGAAATATAGGTTCATGGTCTCATTCCTGACCACTAGTCAAGCCACATACATCCTTTCCTGTAACAGCAAACACATCTGATGCTCTCTTTGTATAGGGAGAGAAAGTTAGATCAGCATTTCTGGGGAGAGAAAATGGAGGCAAGTGTGATTTCTAGACATCGTAATCAGAGCACCTTACTGGAGCCAGGATGCACTCACTCCTGAAGGTCTTCTAGGAACCAGGCTCTACTCTGGGCACCAAACAAAATGACTGTTGTCCAACTGTCCCTCAAAACTCTGCTCTCACTCTTAGAGTCTCATCTGATCCCAGTCACTGCCTATAAGGAAATTAGTTCTAAATCTAACTTCTAATTATTCCACAGACGAGGAAACTGAGTCACAGTGAAGAGTCTCATTCAACATTTGTTGATTGGACATTAAGTGTCAAAACCAGAATTCAGGCACAGTTCTACCAACTGGACAATCTCTACTCTATGTTGCAACTCAATTAAGCACAAAATCCAAATGGTGCTTCCAGTCCCTGCCTCTTCTAGGACCTGGGATCAGCTTTCCTTGGTGGCTCCTAATAACATCCCTACTCCCTCAGCATCACCATCTACACATCTTACTGCTCACTGCGGGAGGACTGCAAGTCCACAACTATGCCTGAGTCCGCTGCAGTGTACTGACTAATGTCCATGAAGATATGATCTTTGCTCTGTCTCTGCTGACATCTCTTAGTCTCCATCTCTGCTCTGAACGTGTGTCTTCAGCTGGATGTGTCAGCCTAACATCTGGGACATCCAGTTGTGGAAGAGGCCATGTGGATGAAAGATCACAACCACCCAGCTTTAGCAGAGCTCCTGTGGCTTTGACTTGCTTTCATCAAGGCCCAGGTCTGAAGCTGGAAGCCCTGCTGTTTATCCAGCACAGAGGAGGCCAGCAATGTAACTCAAAAATCTGGCTTTGTAATGGATTTTCCTCATTCGTCCATGTCCCTGGGTGAACCGTTTAGAGTTAAATGCTAAAGATGAAAACAGTCTGTTTTGGAGAGGAACATCTGGCTCATTTGAGCTCTGAGCAGTAGCAGTGCCAGCCAGTTACATTTCTCTGCTGTAATGGCAGGGCCAGAGTGATGTGAGGACAGGAGTGCCAGAGGGAGACTGTCACTACCTCAGTCCTTCTGAGCCATGAGCATCATTCCACCTCCAAGCCTTTGCCCATGTTGTCTCACCTCCTGAGAGTCCTTCCCTATCTCCTCACCACCTGCCTGAGTCTTGCCTCCTGCCTTCAGCCCTCAGCTCTGGGTGGATCTTCCTGCCCCCTTACAATCCTGCACCTATCACTCTTCTTGGTTTTCCAACATTCTCCCTCTACTGCCCTTTGTGCACAATAACCTAGAGAGACTTGTGTGTCTTTGAAGCTCACAAAGAACTTGCAAGGTGAGGTCACAGTTGGCGGTGAAGTCAAACTAGAACCCAAGTCTCCTTCCTCCCTGGGCTAACTTGGTCTGTGCCTAATTTGCTCATCTGCTAATATAGGTGACATGCCTGTGTCCTGCTTAGCAACCTCAGCTAAGATTTTGTTCTGGGTCTAGTTTGTCATTATATCATGGGGGTCATGTTGCAATTGTGGCTGTCTTTTGACTTAGGTTGGAGAGCTGCTGAGGCTCCTTCCTGCCTCATCACTCCTAAGACATATGTGTGTCTCTCTTTCAGTTCTGGCAGTACGGCCAGTGGGTGGAAGTGGTAGTTGATGACCGCCTGCCTGCCATAGGCAGAGACTGCCTCTTTGTGCATCCTCGCAAAGGCAACCAAGAATTCTGGCCCTGCCTGCTGGAGAAAGCTTATGCCAAGTAAGTATGGGCCTGCCTCTCTCCCCCGAGATCCCATGCTGGCCCTGCCTGCTTATGCCTTGCTCTCCACCAGCTGGCCCTGTTGTTCTCAGTTGCTCTCCTGAATGCAGGCAATGTCCCTTGGAACACCAAAGCCCTTGTCACCAGGCTGGACATCCTCTGTAAATAATCATCATGTACAAGAGTCAATACTGGGACCATCAGGAGGGACCCAGAGGTACACAGTGAATGTGGGCAGGGCAGAAGATAGAAATAAGTACAGATAATATTATAGCTAGGCTGGTGTGAGTCCACAGGAAATGTAGCCATCCTTGGAATCTGAAGGAGAGTGATTTCAGGACCCCACATAGATTCTAAAACCCACAGGTGCTGAAACTTCTTATATAAAATGGAGTCATATTTATATCTAACCTATGCACAGCCTCTTGTAAGCTCTAAATCATCTCCGCATTACATGTAATACCTAATACAATGTAAATGCTCTGCAAATAACTGTTAAACTGTATTGTTTAGGGAATAGTGACAAGAAAAGATTGTACATGCTCAGTACAGACCCAGTTTTCCTCTTGTTTTCTTGATCTGTGGTTCACTGAGTTGTGACTGTAGAGCCTGCAGATACAGAGGGCTGACTGTGTGATACCTCCATCAAAGTCCAGTGAGAGGGCAGAGGAGGAACTGATCCTGACTCTCTGGCTCACAGAGAGTCAGGCCGAGTCTGTAGGAGGAGGTAGCATCTGAGTGGGGGCAGGAAGGATGGGCAGGATCCTGCACAATGAGGGGACTTAAGGGCAGAGGTGGCCCCAGCAGAGAGCTAGTCAGGCAAAGACATCAACAGGACACTGTGGTCCAGGCAGCTGGAGGCCTGGCATGGCTGCCACGAGGTGGCAGTGGCTGTAGGTGCAGGCAGCACTTGCCCGTTCTATTTGCTTTACACACTCTGTGCCCAGGGACTACCTTCTGGTGCTGACAAGCTGGAGGACTTATAAGCACCCCAACTCACATGTTTCACTTAGACTTTGGGCTGGCTTTTATTCAACAGATGTCTCCTGAGCATTTCCCCATATGCCAGGCACTGGGGTTGGCACTGGGACAGACTCTCAGGCTGGCTTAAGTAGATGTGGGCACATACATCTGTGTGAGGAAGCGGGCACTGTCATAAAGCCCTTTGCAGGTGACCAGATGCTCAGACTTTCCAGAATCAGAAAAATGCAAATAAAAAGAATAATAAAACCCCTCTTTACTCCTGCAAGATCGCAGAGGTTAGAATTCTGGATAATGCCAAGTGTCTTCCAGGAATCCTCAAATAGCCCTGGAGGGAGTGCCCCAAGACAGCTTTCTGAATGGCATCTTGACAACAGATTAGTTCCATGCACATCTCACACTCTGTAAGACACTCCTAGAGGGACATTGAGGGGACAGGCTGTACCTGACAGAGTTGTGGGGGTGCAGATTGGATCTGTGGTGGGATCCATTACCAGGGTGCACAGGTACCATGGGGCATGTGAGCTCATGTGGAAAGCCACACAGCAGTTGGAAGCCACAGATCAACCTGCACATAGGGTGGTCCTCAGAGGCCAGGTGCTGAGAGAATGGACAAGACACACTGAGCCTTGGAGCACGAAGTGTTTTATGGAAAGAGAAACTATGCCTAGGTCAATATATACTTGACAAGGACACATGAGAGCAAGCAGTCATCTGTCACAGGTGAAAGGCCACAGAGAGGACCCACACTGGGGGGAAAAATGAGCAAGAGAAGGTTCCAGGATCATCGCAACCAGCCCCTCATTTCACCCGTGGGGAAGCCCAGCCACCCAGCAGTGTAAAGGTGGCGGGTGCAGCCAGGTAACGGAATCTGCCAAGGCCTCTGGTCACCTGACCAGGGGACCCCATTTAGCAGGCCTGCAGCCCTGGCTACATCCTGTCCTAGGTCCTCTGGGGTGGTCACAATACCATAGTCCCCCCAGGTCCCTGTCCTTCTGTAACTTACAACCTAAGGAGCAAGGTATCCGAGTCTTCTTGGGGTGCTTTCTTTCTTTTCAGGCAGCTCATGAAAAACCGAGTTTATTGCTCATTTCCAGTGTTAGGAGGAGCTGTTCATTAGCACTAGGGAATGAAGCTCAGATAACAGGCACAGTTGTTGAACTGGTGCAAATGTTTAGGGAGGTTAATTCACTTCTAAGCTACTTACAAAAATGCTGCCATTATCTTTGCAGCACGGATCCCACCCTCATCAGTCCAGGGCCTCCTTTTTCTCTATGTGAAAGGGGGTGGCATGGAGGTTCACTCGGAGAATTAGAAAGCTGCAGAATGAAATGATGACTTTGACCCCATTTTGTTAACAGCTGACCTAAAGCAATCATTCAGCTTGAAAAGAAATGGGAAAGTAGACCTGGAATCCACATTCTGCTGCCCAGAGAAATCTAGCAGAGGGTAAAATGGTTCAGACTATTAAAGCCATTTAAAAGCTTTGCCCCCACCCATCCAAAGAAGGAAGTTCGAGAATGCAGGAGTGAAATTCAAATGGAATTACAGTACTTCAGAGCTGGAGGGAATTTCTGTGAGTATCCAACTCTCCCTTCTGTGAAAGGTGAGGAAACTGAGGCTCAGAGAGGTGAAAAGACTTGTCCAAGGTCACACAGTGTTTGAGGCCAAGCCTGGGCAGTAATGGTTCTCCCTGTCACACACTTTTCTACTAGTCCTCCATGGTATTGGTGCTACAGAAAGAGCTTTTCGTCTTCTTGCTTTGGATAACTCTGTGTGGGGCACTTGGAGACCTCGGCACATGTGTGGAGAACATGTCTGTCCATGTGCAGAGCCCTGCTTCCCTCCAGGGGGTAGGCAGTGGCTGAGTGAGCTTGGGGACTCCAATCTTTCAAGTGTCCTTGTGCTTGAGGATTAGGGAAATGAATTGGTCAAGTTAGTCAAATGTTGGGGGGAGAAATCCATGTTTGGAATTCTTTTCCCCAGAGCAGATTAGGCACAAAATCTGCAGGCTGCACATCACCTTTTGTAGAATCTCTGCAGGTGAGAAGAGCCACATCTCAGCATCCTGTCTGGCTCAGATTTAGCATCTGGATTCTTCCCTCTCATATCATTGCAGACAGGTAGACATTTCCCCCAGATGAGGCTGAAGCAGAGAAATAAGGACAAGGTTCTCAGAGTTCCTGGGTCTGGGTGACAAGGCCGAGTGACAAGGTAGAAAGCACAGTTTTCTCTCCCCTTTCCTTTCTATTTCCTGTCAGCAAAGGTGCTAAGAATAGTTGCTGCGTTCCTGAACATCAGCGGGATCCGTGAGCACATGTTTGTAGAGCAGAGCGAGAGCTCCTTGTCAAAACACCCAGCTGCTGCTGGGACTGGCTTTGTGAGCATTGCAGATAGATAGTGAGAGAAGGTTCTGGAAGTCCTGGAGGGGTGCTGGACTGGGGACTAGAGAAGGGTTTTTCCCATTGTGTGGGGTGTTTCTGGTGGCTACAGAACAGTGTGGGTGGGAGACCTCTGATGAGACCCAGAGCCACTGAGCCAGTGTCTGCGAGATAGCCAGGCAGGGACAGAGCTCCCCACTGCTGTCCTGGAGTGGCTGTGGTGCAGCCCTGGAGGGGGCCTTCAGGAAAGAGCTGTTGCAATGAGGTACCGGTGGGCTCCAAAATAGGCTCCAGAACCCAGCCTGGAACTTCCAATAGCCTCAACAATGACAATGAGACCTCAAGACCTGAGTGCTCAGACCCTACTGAGCACTATCCTGATCAAAGGGAGGCTCTGCAGTTGACTGAGCAAGCGCTCCTGAGATGAGTCTCCTATCAGTCTTAACCCAGGATCAGAGAGGGAGAGCAGATGATAAGATCAGAACCAGTTTTAAAACAAGTGGGATAAATCTGTCACATGGTGGTTCCTGTAGGATTGCCCCTTTGTTCTGTGGCTCCTTAGC
>JAJEJO010002330.1:154501-181144 GCA_020662805.1 Glaucomys volans
ATCTGTTGATTGCTTGTAGATCTTCCTCTGTAAAGTGTCTGTTCATTTCCTTGGTCCATTTATTGATTGGGTTATTAGTGTTCTTGGTGTAAAGATTTTTGAGTACTTGGTAGATTCTGGAGATTAGTGCCCTATCTGAAGTGTGTGTGGCAAAGATTTTCTCCCACTCTGAAGGCTCTCTCTTCACATTTGGAATTTTAAGTAGTTTCCTGGAGGAGAGCATGACCTAGGTGGACGTAGGGTGAGAAAGAAGAGTCTGGGGTCCAAGAGCATCAAATCCATCTTGCTGTTTCCAGCTGAACAGCCAAGCAAGGGGCAGGGCAGGGACTTGTCCAAGGCCAAAGATCCTGCAGAGGCAGCAGTGGGCATGGTTGCAGGCCCTAGATTCACATCTGATTTTGCAGCACTAGGAAAAAAAAAAGGCACAGCAAGGTTCCCCCAGGCCATACCCACTGCCCATCACCTGTGAACTGCCCTGCCACTGCTCACCTGCTGGAGACAGGTATGTACAGGGCTCTGAAAAACAGTGTGACTCAGAGATGACAGAGGCAAGGGCAGCTCTCCCTGGGCAACTTCGAAGCCAGGAGGAAGCCCCAGGCCTTGCTTCTCTCTGGGCCTCTGCTTCCTGCCCTTTGTGGTTGCCCAGGCTGGATTTTGGGATTCCACGGAAAGACAGTTCACCCCACTGACAGGAACTAGATGCCCCCAAAGTAAATATGTCTGGCTCCCCCTTCAGTGGAACCACTGTGACTGATAGAACTACAGGCCCCTCCCCTCCCCTTCACCATCTCTTCAGGGGCTGGGGGTCTCCCCAGTCTGATTCTTCCTCCTTGGAATACCTATCCCTCTTCCCTTACCTGCATGAACCTTGACTCAGAGGGTCCCTCCCAGAAGCCTTCCCTAGACCCCAGGTGGGCTTGGCTTGTCCTCTCTGTTCCCATTCTTGTAGCAAAAACACACACAAGGAGGGCCAAGAAGCTTGACATGTTGTTATTATGACCTCCTTCTAAGGATGTGTGTCCTGATGCTCAGGTGCCATTGTGGAGGGGGAGGATGGGAGGGAGCGTTGACCCCCCTCCCACCCCGTGCCTCATGATGACACCAGTGTCACAGAGTCAGGTGCTCTGTCTGCTGCACATGATCCAATCACCAGCCATGACCCAGCCCCACAAGCAGCTGCTGATCATGCCCATTCCCCAGGTGAACCTAGGAAAATTTCAGCCTCTTTCCCAGGGATTGAGGGCTAAAGAGAGCTCCAAGGCCAGGGTGGTCTGTGATGGGCCACTGAGGTTCGGGGCAAAATCTGGAGGAGGGGAAGATAAGGGCATAAAGGCTGGGCATTTCTTGGGGTGCAGATGCAAAAGCAGAAGGCCCATGGTGGTGGGAGGTGGGAAGAGGTGCTCAGGAGAACAGTCTGAGGGAGTCTTAGGTCAGATTTGTCCCTTCCTGCATTACCTGACTAAAGCCACCTTATCTCTGCTGATTCAGGGCTGGTTCTGGGAATAGGAACTCTGGATTAGGGTCTGACGAGGGTGGGAACAGAGTCAACTTGCTGTTTGTCCCTGCTGGAGGGCAGGGACAGGGTCTTGCTTGTCTTTGAACACATAACTTGTGTGCTCCCTTGCCAGGCTCCTAGCGTGGTCCTGGCACACTGTCAGTGCTTAGCATGCTGTTTGGCTGAATAAGGAATGGTAGATACTCATCAAAATAACGCCCAGGGCTTACTAAGGGCTTGCTTCCGGGTGGTCATGGTCCAGAGTGGATCAAGCCAGTCCTCACCTGGGAACCCTGCAGAGGGTGGGTGTGTGTCCCCTCAAAGGCACCTAAATGCTGATGTGACTTCTCCTTCCCAGGCTGCGTGGATCCTACTCCCACCTGCACTATGGCTACATTTCAGATGCCCTGGTGGACCTCACAGGAGGGGTGGTCACCACTGTCAACCTGCACTCCTACCCTTCTGACCTGTTGATGGCGGTGAAGATGGCGGCCAAGGCAGGCTCGCTGATGACTTGTGCCACCCCAAATGGGGTGAGTAGATCAGGAGCCCTTTGCACTATTCCAGTCTTTGCTCCCTGCAACTGTTCAGCCAGGGAGGGGAAAGGCAAGGGCCACCGTGGATCACTGCTGATGAGCTCATTTACCCCAACAGCCCTCCCCTTGAGATGGGGAGTGTGGAAATCACTCCCCAGAAGAAGAAACAGGATAAGGGCTAAGTAAGGTGTTCCACACGCAGCCAGATAGTGCCGGGTGGGGATTCTAGTCCTGCTGCCTCCAAAGCCTGAACCTACTGCTTCCTCCTGACCAGGAGCCATAGGCCCCAGGTCACCAGGGAGTCATCACCTGCTGCAGAAGGCACTACAGCTCCTGCTGCCATGGGTATTCTGTTTTGTGTTTGCAAGGCCAGCACATCTCATTTTGAAAAGCTTGCGGGGATCCTCCAAGTTATTCGAGTCTGTTCAGCAACTTCTGTCCCCTACCCATGGGACACTCCCGGCACTCTTTAAATGTGTAGGTTTTAAGTTCCACCTCCCTAATAAAAGTGCCACTAATCAAAGAGATCCAGAGATGTACAGTTCACTTTAAGGCCCCGTTGCTCACGTCAGGGGCCTCAGCAGAATCCCTGCCTCCTCTTAACTACCCAGGACACATCGTGCTCTGGGTCTAGTCCATCCTGAGCAGCCCAGGTCCTCAGGACACACTGGTATTCCTTCAGCCATGGGGTGGTCTCCTGGAGCCTCAGCCACCCAGCAGCTGTCACCTCTGCCTCTCTAAAAGGGAGTTCAGCACCAGGGAAGGGAATTCAGTGCTGGGTCTGCTTTTCTCCTCTGCAGCCGAGAGCCGGGGCCCAGGTGATGATGAACGGGCTGGTGAGTCAGCACGCTTACACCGTGACCGGGGCTGAGCAGGTGAGGTTGGCCGGCTGGCCTGGCATCTCTCCCCTGGGTTCCACCCCAGTGTTCTTGCCCCTCTGAACAGGAGCCAGAACCATGCCTGTAGCCAGCCCGGCAAAGCTGACGTGTCACTCCTGCCCTCATGGTAGCAGCCTCGCTTCCTTCTCTTCATCCAGAAGTTCCACTGCCCAGGATCCTCTGTCCCCAGAAACTGCTCAGAGACCTTGCTTTCCTTGAAATGATCTCAGGTCAGAGTATCTAGCTAGGCCAGGGAGACAGAAGGACCATGCAATTAACTCAGGGCTGGGGTGATGTGCCCTGATGGGATGTTCAAGCTAAACTGATAGAACAAAGACACCCTAAACTCCAGGGACTGAACCAAGATAAATTCCACTTTTCTCTTGGGTAAGCAGACAACTCTGGGCCCACTTAACTCTGTCATCCTCAAGAAGGACCTTCTACCTCTAAGCCCAAGACAACTGCACTGAGTCCCTCCTCTCCCAGTCAGCAGAAGGAAAAGAGACCAAATTTAATCCTGTGGCCCCACCAAAGTCCAGCGGAGGCTGGGAGACACATTGCCTAGCTGGCTGCCTTGTGCCCAGATTAAACATGATTCCGGTGGGAGAGACGGGGGCATCATCAGAGCGCAGTCTTTCCCCAGATGCATGAACCGGTGGACAAAGGTGTGCAATTGCCGTGTGGGGGTGATTTGTCTGCACTGAAGTCCAGCCTTTTCCATTCACAAGGGAAGACGCTGAAGCATGATGGGAGAATGTCTCTTGCAAGTCATGGATAGCAACCTGAAAAACGGCCTTGTTCCCCTTGTTCCCATCTGCGTTTGTCATGCAGCCAGAGCAACTGCACCTCCCAGTCTTGTGAGGCTTGTCTCTCCTCTGTATTTCCCACTACTCCTGAGGTCAAACAATGTCTTCTAGTCCCCAAGAGACAGAGTTCCAAACTCCAGGGTGTCTGTCTCACAGGCACTTGTGGGCCAGGAATGCTGAGTGTCAGCTTTAATTTGTGGCTTTCTCAAACTACCCCTCTCTGTATCGATCTGTTTCTCCTGGCCATGGACTTGAGGCCAGTTGCACCATTGTTCCATGTTTTACGGAGAGTTTCCATCCACAGAACAGCGACAGTATCTCCTGTCTCCTGCCCGCCTCCCTAAGGTAAATCAGCAAGGAACTGCTTCCTCTGCGTTTGGTGCCGACTAGAAGAGAGGCACCTGATAAATGTTCGCTGGATCGATGGGTAATTGCGCTAGCGTGAGTGAATGAATGGATTTGTCTTTGGCCCATGATGATGACATTGCTGATCCACCATCACAGAACACAGCAAGGAGCCCACAGAACATTTTCCACTGGTAAGGAGAAGCTTCCACGGTCATCCAGGAAGCCCAGAGATCCCAGTCACAGTGGCTCCAGACCCCAGTCCTCCAAACTGTACCCCAGCCCTTCCCAACCCTTCCCTGAGTTCTCAGTGGGGACAGTCAGTACTGTCATCACAACTGGTCACATGTGGACACTCTGTGGTGTGAAGCTCCCCTGTCCCAGATGTGGACATGTCTGGGGATAAAAATATGCCAGTTTCATCCTCTGGCCATGCTATCTGGATTCCTGTGTGGACAAGACCTTGATATTGCTTCCAAACGTGAGAAAGAGAGCTGTGATCAATTACTGACATCCGTGTTGGTCATGGGATGAAAGAGTGGTCTGAAGGGACCCCTCATCTGGGATGACAGGGGATCAAGACCATGTCCTGCGTGGTCCATCCCGCCCCGCCTTTCTGAGCAGCTGACCCTTTGCAGAATGTGTCCTCAGGAACACTAGCCCAGAAGATCCTCTGTGAAAACAGGTTTCCAAATACATTTGGAAAAAAAATTGCAGCTCACCATTCCTGCTTCTGGGAAACTTGCAGTAGACATTAGCAATTCAAAGGCTATGAGAAAGTCTATATTAACAAGATAAGTACTACTTGGTTTAATTTACCATTAGCCAATGAAATCATTAAAACTATCAATGGCCAATGGAACATATTCAAAAGAACTTATCTGAAGAACTATTATTCCAGGGTGGATAACCAGGGCCACCTCTTGCCCAGTGGCAACTTTTCTGAGAGAGCTGACCAAGGTAAGGAGTCAGGTCAGCAGCCAGGGCAGTGAAGAACCTAAGCCATCCCACTCTTACCTGACCTTGCCTCCAATGTGATCCCTGCATCTCTGGCCAAGATCCACATGGTCACCAACAGGAAACTGTCATAAAGGACACCATCATACATGGCCCAGAACTTGACTTGGTTGAAGAATCCTCCTCCAGGGAGAGCAGGCTATAATGCTGAGCCACGAGTGTTAAGATTAAACCAGCCCATAAATGTAGTGTGCTTTTTAATCTGCTCATCCTCCCTCCAGGCAGGACACAGACAGGAAGATAAATGAAATTGGCATTTTTTATTATGCACCTAGTTCTGCAGTGACTCCCCTGGGCAAGGGGGTGAGTGTTTATCTGCATGCCTCATTTAGCCCTGCTCCAAGCCCCTTTGAATCACTGGCTGCTTTCCTTCCATGTGCCCAACTGGGCCCCTGTCTATCCGCTGGGCACTGAGGGTGGCTCATTAAGCTCTTTGGGCCACTGGGTGACCATTTCTCATGTCCTTGCTCAGTGGGCTCCGGCAGGTGCAGACAGCTAATGATGAACTGTGTGCAAGGCCTGGGGGGGAGCAGGGAGGGGTGGGAAGTCTGTACCAGGAGACTCTCTGGTGGCACCAAAAGCCACAGCATGTTCCACTGTGGTGCTGGCCAGAGATGGGGCAGGCAAGAGAACAACAGGAAAGAACCTTGTCCCAGCCAAGTTCCAGGGCCCTTGTGGCCATGTTGCTTCTCAGGACAATGCCCTGTTGGCAACTGGGCCAGGGGTTCGGGGGTTATATCTGAGGCCAAGATCACAATCATATCTCAGAAGGGGTCTTTATCCATGTCCAATTTCAAAATTCAGAGCCTGGTCTTTGGAGATGAGCAGGGACTAGGATTGGGATTCTGACCCCCTTCTCACTTACTTTGTGGCCTTGGGAACCTGGCTTAACCTCTCTGATGTTCAGTTTTCTCCTCTGCAAGACAAGGATTGTATAACCATCCACTCCAAAGAACTACATCTGACGTAAGGCAAGCTAGCCGTCGCCTGGCTCTGAGCCCCGAGCCCTGCCTGCACACATGGGCTTCTCCTCTGACAGCTGACGTGCTGGTCAGTTTTCTCAGCCTCCTCTGACCTAGAGAGTGGACATGCTCGCTCCCACCTTCTGCTCTCTGTTTGCTCAGACGGTGTTAGCACAGATCAATATCTCAGCTACAACTCAATCATATTTTAATCCCCGCCCAAGGCTGAGGCTCCGGGCCTGCGGAAATGTAGGTTCAAGGGTGTGCCATTGTTTCTTGTACCTTTCCTACAGTCCTACCTTTGGCTTACTGGGAGTGAAGGGGCAGGGTGCCGACCTCAGTATCTGATGAGAGATGATAAGGAAGGAGGGAGGCAAGCAAGGCTGGGCCACTGCAGGCCATCTGCTCTTAGAGGCTTCTGGCCAGCACCAAGGTGCAGGATGAGGAGGGCTAGCCTCAGCCCCTCAGCTCCCAGGCTGTCCCAGTCTTGCTCACAGTGGCCTTGTCTACCCTCTTCAGTCTGTGGAGATTGCATTGCAGCTCCTAAGGGGCTGCTGGTGGGGAAGGGGGCTCTGTCCCTGGGATGGAGCTGTGGTCTGTGACAAGGGTTGGAGGAGACTGGGAACCCATAAAGATCTCTCCTCTGCAGCTGGAAGCAGTATCCCCTGCTATTTATCTGCTATTAAACCTGAGCTCACCCAGGCTCTTGGATGCATTCGGAGAGTATGATAAAGTGGCCCCTGGCCCCTGCAAGGGGCTTAGCAGAATGAGGGGCCATTTTCTTCTCTATCTCATTCCAACTCCATGCAGGCGGCAAGAGAGACATTGATTTTTTTTTTCCTTTCATTTTTTTCCTCTGGCTGCAGCCAAATGAGGTCAGAAGTTAAATTAGTCCTGGGAGATAAAAAGCAGCTGCATTCGTATTCCCTCTTTCTGCTGACTTTTGCCAGAGAGCCCTGACAGTTTCCTTTTCTGTTCCTGTTACAGATTCAGTCCAGGAGAGGCTGGGAAGAAATCATCCGCCTGTGGAATCCCTGGGGCAAGACAGAATGGAGAGGGCGCTGGGGAGATGGGTATGGCTCCCAGAACCTCACACTGCTGCTTCATTGAGGGCACAGCACTGAGAGCACCTGGCCCTGAGGACAGCGTGTCCTGGCTGGGCAGACCTTACTGCAGGCCTGTCCAGGTCACAGCTAGGTGTGGCTGTCGGTCCACCTTACATTCCCATGATGCCATTCTCAGGCATCTGTCAGGCAATGATAGTATGCACTCTACACAGCGTGCTCTGTGCAAAGTGGGCGCCATGAGGCATGTACTGATGACAGACCTGGTGTCTATCCTCCAGGACACTAAAGTCCAGGAGAGAAGAAAGGAGGAAACAGCAAAACGAATTGCTAGATGCCCCTGGAGAACAGGACCACCAAATCCAGCCACAGAAGGGAAATGAACTTGCAAAACCTTGAACCAAGCCAGCCTGGCAATGTCTTCTAACTGTCCCCTTCCTTCTGTTCTCTTGCCTTTCATCTTTCTTCCTCCCAGGGGTCTCCTTTTACCTTTCAACATAAATTCTAGTAGCCTCTTCCTTTTCAAGTTCTCCTTGTCAGCCATTACCCCAAGCTGCAAATATTGGCACAGTAGGTGATTTAATTTAGCCAGAATCCCAGTTTGGGGTTGGCTGTTAGGGGTAGGAGTGGAGGGAAGGCCGGTGGCAATGACAGATACTGTAGACTAGGGGAGCAGGCAATAATCTCCCAAGAGTTGCTATTATACCCATGTCTCCCATGCTAAGTCTTGAATGACCAGTGAAGGCAGCAAGAGACACCACAGATCAGGGAGAGACAGCATCCCACGGATGGACATGTTGGGGAGAATTTCATAGCCTGGGTTGAACTTGAGTTGCCTTTTCAGGAGGGAATATGCTACACTCCAGAAGGGACACTGGATAGGAGAGCCAGCCTGGTCACAGTCCCTGTCCAGGAATATGTGTGTCTGCTCAGGTCTAACAAGCTGGCCTGAGCCAGAGGAAGCAAGGAGAGAGAGCAGTGGGGTGGGACTGGATGGCCCGATGCCAGCTTGGAAGCTTGGACTTGTTCCTTACAGGCTCAAGCAGGAATGAAGGGGAGCAGTGCCTGCAGAGGGAGGTCTAGCCACACTTGCTCTCTAGGGTCAGGTCCCTTGTGAATGTTGAGGGTTGCCACCTCCCAGCAGAGCCAGGCTGGAAGGAAGCAGTAGGGTCGGCACAATCACTGTCTCCATGCAGGTGGTCGATTTCTTCCTACTTTTTAGGAATGGAGATGGATGGAGAGAGCCGGATGGTCTAATCTCAGCCATAATTGAAATTTCAGTCTCACACACTTAAAGGCAAACTTGCATGAGTCGATAGAGTATTGATTTACACTACATTTATTTTCCCTTACACACTGCAGAAAATGTAATTATCACTTAATTATAAAATTGCCATTTTACAATAACACATCTGACTGCCTTAGCCTGCAGCCAGAACCCTGAGTGGTGGTCCCTGACTTGCTGTCCCTGCACAGAGGTGACCCAGACTGTCAATGTGAGCTCCTCTATGGAAAGATCTCATTAGATTTTGTGCCTCTGGGGCCATCACCTACCTGTGTGCTTCTGCTTTGAACAGCAGACTGAAGGAGGGGTAGCTGCTCCCTTCTGCCCAGGAGGGTCTCCTCCTCACCAGACCCTGGGATGAGCTTCATCATCCCAATGATGTGGACAGCAATAATTAATTAACTACACAAGGTAGCAAGCAAAATGTCGTTGTGTCCTGACTATGTGATGAGGCTTGTGTCAGACCCTTGCGGTGGTCAATGGCATGCAAGGCTCCTTGATCTCTTGGCGCTTGGAGTCCAGCAAGGGAGGGCAACAACTAGCAATAGCAATAGAAGGTGCTGGAAGCTGAGACAGGAGAGGTGAGGGATGCTGGGTGCTCAAAGGAGGGCACGTACTCCAGGCATGGTGCAGTGCAGGTGGGTCATCAGGGCCATGGGAGGCTTCCCAGAGGAAAGGAAAGGAGAGATGAGTAGAGTTAGCAGGTTACAGAACAGAGGGATGGAGAGGACTCCAGATGGGGGGGACATCAAGGTGAAAGTCAGGCTGTGGGGTTGGCATTCATGACTGCTGAAGCATACAATTCAAACACAAGGTAGGGTAGGAAAGTATGGAATTTTCCAGGTAAGTGTTAAGATGTGGGCAGAGGCCAAGGTTTTCTTTGAAGAATTTGAACTTTGCATTCAAAGTAATAGAGAACCACTGGCATGTTTTCAGGAGGGAAATAACATCATCAAGTTCACACTTGAGAAAGATGGTTTTGATGGCAGTGTGGAGAATGGGCAGGAAAGTGGGCAGAACCAGGTAGAGGGAGACCACCTGAATGTCCAAGAGGGGGTGAGGGTGATTGAAGAAGTGAGTGAGTGACTGAGAGAGGGCCTAGGAGGCAGAATCAATAAATGAATACTATTTGGTGACTCTTCAGAGCTGGGGGTGATAAGAGAGCCAGATAGAGAGAGGGAGAGAGAAGGAGGGACTCTTCATTTTTCTTACTCAGGCAATAGGAGGAGGTAAAGGGTGAGTGTGGGACAGGTGATTGGAGGTCACTGAGACTCCAGTGGAAATGTGTGATGGAACATAGATCCATCCAGAGCTCAGGAAAGAGGAGCAGACTGGGGACAGGTGTCTGGAAGCCATCAGCAGGAGAGAATGACTGAGTCCTTTCCCTAGGAAAGGACTACTCTCCAATTTCCCCCAGGAAGTAGTAATGGCCTGTCACAAGCCACCCTACTGGGGCAACGTGTGTTTGATATAGAATGCTCTTCGAGATCTCACCCTGGGTCTCTCCACACACAGGTCCTTGGAATGGAAGGAGACTCGTGACCAGCGGAAAAGCCAGCTGTATGAGAAGAAGGAAGATGGCGAGTTTTGGTATTACCCTCTTTCAGAATGCTGTTTTAAATCTTTAACCATTGCCCAAACCCTCAGTCCCTGCCCCTTTCCCTAAGCTTTCATGAGACTGGAAACAATAATTGCAGAGACCTGTTTAGAGGGACCCTATTTTTTCAACGAAGATAAAAAGACTGGATGGGAAATCGTTGTGTTCCCCATCTTGTGTGAAAGTCACTTTGGTTATGAGCTCCTGAGTTTTTCCAGATATGTTGATGGTAAAAGGAATGAGGGCTTCCAGGGTATGAAATGAACAAGTTCTTAGAAGCCAGGCAGCCTGGGTGTCATGCCCATATCTTCTGTGCCGTCTTGTTGTGACCCTGCATGTCATTCCACAGTCTCCTCTGGCTTGAATCTCCAAAAGAGGAGTGGGAAGTTCATTTCTTAACCTGACTCTGGAATTCTGGGTGGGATGTCACTGTCATCACCCAGAATTCATGCAGACTGGACAACCAGATGTTTTAAAAAGGCAGTTTCCACCATGTACACACATCTTAGGGGAGGAAGTGGACATTCCTTGGAGGGGTTGTCGAGTTTACTTAGTGACATATTTAAATGAAATTTAGCAAGTGTGAAAAAGAGCCTGGGTCTAAGTTATGAAGAATCAGAAGAATGAATGTAAATTAGAAGTAAAAATAGCTCCAATATCTCTACTTTAATCACAGTAGGAGGTGGGATTTTAGGTGCAGACTCAATTTTGTTTTCATAAAATCTTTAACAACGGATTTGGCAAAGGGCACTAGGGAAAAGCAAACTTCCTGGCAACATGTGGGACCCACAGCAGAGAGGTTGGCATGTCCCACCGGTCATGGAGGGCTCATGGCTGGATCAATGACTCAGGGAACAATTAATGATATAGCCCCTCTTAGGTGACATGCAAAACTCAGAATTTGACTCTGTCATTGCATTCCCAAACACTGGAGGGAGAAGTCCTGAAAAAGAAGCTTGGTGCTGAATAAGCAAGAATCAGACTCAGGTCTTTGGGTGGGTCAGTGGTAAGTCAGTGGACACTTTGGCTGATGCTTATATGGTACAATGAGGTGATGGGAACCCCTACCTGGGGAGGCACTGGTCATCCTTTAGTGACGTATGTCTGTTTTCCATAGGATGTCATGTCAAGATTTTCAAGAGAACTTCTCCTTCCTGTTCATCTGTAACCAATTCCCAATCACTCTGGACCACAGAATCACACCCCATGAAAGATGGCAACTAATAATGTTTAAGAACCAAAAGCTTCTAGGAAACACCAGAGGTAGGTATAATGTTGGGGATCATTCTGCCAGACCAGCGGACCTTCTGTCCTAGTGCTGCCTTGGTTTTGACCATCTCTGACCATCGGTTCTAAATAGACCATTAGCCTGATGCTGAAAGGGGAGGAATATGTCAGCCTAGAGAAGCTACTGCTTCTCCAAAGAACATGGTAGCTGGTGGGAGGTGGCAGGAGAATCTCTACTATGCCTCCATTGGCCTTTTGTGTTCCATCAAGATCCTTTTCTCACCTCCATCCACCTCAGGGGAGTGGAACAGAATCCTTGCCCTTTCGTAAGCATCCAGGACAGTGGGGAGGCTGTGGAAAGAACCCTGGACCAAAGGCAAGGCCTTGCTTAAACCATTGCCTTTGCCACACACTAGCTTTGTGACTCTGGGGACATAGCTTATGTCTCTGTCCTCAGCATCCCCAACTGTAAACAGTGGAATTAGTAAACCTTTCTGCTCCTTGAACCTAAAAACACTACCCAGACACCAGGAAGAATGTCCCTACCCCAGCTTGGTTGTGAGACAACCAAGTGGGACACTTCTGAGTCCGTCTCCATGGTTCTCCTGGAATAAAACTTGTTGACTTTGTCCTTAAAAGAGTCACTTTCCTTTATTGGACCTCCTGCTTTCTGTGACATTGATGAGTGAAACTGCTCCCTGTGGAGTTGAATCTGAGTGTGCCAATACATCCTTGATAAAAGAGGTTGTGAATAATATATTTGTGTGTGAAAGTGCAGATGTGTACATATGCAGTCCTTCTCCTGAGCAGCTGCCTGCTGAGAATGAGTTGTTTGAATGACCCCATGCCCCAGGGTGTCCCTCCTGGTGCTAGTGATCACTCTGCTGCTCAGAAAGCCTTCTCACCAGGAGGCCATGGGCAGACCCAAGGCACTGCCCAGTCACTCACGGGCAGCAAATGTACTGATTCATTCCTGAGCCGTGTCTGTCTATACAGCCAAAGCCCTCTTCCCTGGATATAATGCATATCAATGAACTAAACAAAATTATACATTGGAGTCAATTCTAGGAATACCTTACATGGAGAGAGGGAAGGGAGCCCATGATGCAGCACCTGCTATTTGCTCCTTGGTGCATTTTAATGCATTGTCTTATCCAGTCCCCGTAGAAAGCCTGTGACGGTGATGATCCTCCAGGGCCCCCCTCCACTCTCAGAGCTTCCCAGTTGTGACCCAAATTTTCTGACATGTGTCCATTCACCTTGATCCTGACTTATCTTCATTTCTTCATACATTTGAGTCTAATGTTTCCACATGAATGTTTCCAATTCTCTTCTTTCTCTGGTTTCCATGAGCATGCTTAGGTAGAAGAGCAGTGTGGACCACCATCTCTGCCTGATTTCCCATCCGCTTTGGTGCTTGGACCACTGACACCATTTCAAGTTTCCATGGTTCAGTGCCTAAGTTCATGCATACCTGGGGACTCTGGAATTTCACTTATTATTATGAACACCATGCATGACTTTACAGTTAAGAGATATTAGCAAGTGGAGAACTATACCAACTCCCTGTTTTTAGGAGGAGGAGACTGAAGTTTAAGAAATAAAGAAACTTGTATCACAGCTAGTAATGTGGGTGGGGACCCAGGTCTTAGGTCTCCCAATGCAGAGTGGATAAGTCAACCCCACAGGACTCTCTGAACTACACATAGCCCTCACTCAGGGTCCCAGGAGTGGAGCTGAGTGCCTGGGCTCTTTCTCACACAGGAGCACCCAGGAGGGACGCTCAGTACTTCTTCCATGTGCCAGAGCCCACGGGAGGCTACAATGTTGTTGTGTCCTTCACTGTCAGGCCGCAAAGCTCCGAGGCAGAAGATGAGACCTTTCCAATCCGCTTCCAGGTGTTCAAGGTAAGGCAGCCTGCCTCAGGGCTTGCCCTTGGGACTTCTGCATATACCTTGGGCTGGGGAGAGCGGCTGGTCAAGCTGGGAGAGTTGAGTACACCACAGCTGTGAAGATAAAGCCCAAGAGTCCGTAGCACTCATCTGTCCAACTTTAAATTTAAAACAAAGCAAAATGAAAAAAAACCCTTAAAACTGGAGAGAAATTAGACTTGACTATGTTTATAATGCCTGGCTCACTTTTCAGCTTTTGCTGATATGGTGCAGAATTTAATGTCTATACCTTAAAAGGTGGTCTGATCTAAGATCAGCTTTTGCAACTAGGCAGATTCCCAGGCCTGCTCCAGATCTTCTAATCAGACTCTGCAAGAACAGAATCTGAAAACCTGCATTTTAACAAGCTCCAGAGGGACCACTTATACACATGATGTTTGAGAATCATTGGTCAAACTTTTGGAAAGAGTTAAGAAAAAAAAAAAAAAAAAGCAGCCGTTCTAAATCCAGGAGCTGTGCTGCGGTACCTGGTCTGCCCAGCCAGGTCTGCACAGCTCAAACCAAACGCCAGACAGGTTCACCAAAAGCATCTCAGTCAACGCTTCCTTTTCTAATGCAAGACAGAAACCCAAAGAAGGTCTCAGGGCTGCCCCAGTCACAGCTCCTGGGGTGGGTTATTCACGTCATTGTCTACAAGCCTGGGGCCCCAGAGCTGGGCAGCACAACAGCCTGGTGTTTACTGCTTTGCCCAGAGTCTTTTCATTTCAGGACTGAAATCATGCTCAGTTTTAAAATACTACCAGAGAGCTGGGCGTGGTGGCACACGCCTGTAATCCAAGCGACTTGGGAGGCTGAGTCAGGAGGATCGCAAGTTCAAAGCCACCCTCAGCAACTTAGCGAGGCCCTAAGCAACTCAGTGAGACCCTGTCTCTAAATAAAATACAAAATAGGGCTGGGGATGTGGCTCAGTGGCCGAGTGTCCCTGAGTTCAATCCCTGGTTCCAAAAAACAAAACAAAACAAAAAAACAAATAAAATACTACCAGAGCCCACTTCTCTCCTTTTTACCAGAGATGCATTATTTCTCAGCTGCCCAGGACCTCCTCAGACTCTCTGGATATCCCAGTGGATCCTGCAGGATCCTAATTGAGTTAAAAAACAAGGAACACTTTAGACCTTGACAGCTCAAAAGATGTTTGGGTTCTTTTTTGCTGTGCAGCTGAGAAACAGGCTGTGTGTGCTAGCAGCTGGACCGCCTGGCTTACTTGGGACTCAGTGGGTACAGTGTCTGGCAGGACTGAAATCGTATCCTCTGGTGCAGGCCTGTGACTCCCCAGCTGCTGCAGGAGCAGGGAGCTGCCCAACAGCAGTGGTGGATGAGCAGGCAGGCAGGACTCAAGACAGTGGAAAAGAGTAGATGAGCCATTTCATCCTTGTCCCAAAGTTCCTCCCCAAGGCCGGGATTTTCCACCTCTCTCCCAATTCTTCCCTGGCTGAGAAGTCTGTCTGGGCACAGCAAGTGGTCTGTCCACCTGAGTGGATCCCTGACTTATAGGGAAAATAATTAAAACCCAGCCCAACTAAGAAAATAGTGCCTGGTAGAGGTGGGACTGCATTACAAAGGAAGCTTTGTTCGAGCTCTGCTACATAAAACTGAACCTCAGTTTCCACACCCATGAAATGGGATGCCTAGTGTTTGCCTGCAGGACTATTGTGAATATCAGCACATCACATGGAAGTGTAGAGGGGTTTTAAAATGGAAGCACACTCTCAGTTCTTCTTTCTAAAGATGGAAAGGCTGGAACATAGATACCTCCCCATTCATATGCACACCTACATCCCTGCAGGCACTGGGGGTACTAGAACAAATTCCCATCATATTTAAAGTGGTCTGAGGAGATCAAAGACATTGCCTTCTTGTGGAAGCTCCTGACACAGGGGAATTCACATCTGAGCAAAGTTCTGTCTTATCTCCAGCCTTGCCTATGTCCCCTTTCCTTCAACGTTATCATCACTGCTGTGAACAGTAGCCACACCTTGCTGAGGGGCAACCTCCTCCTCTCCTCTTCTTTCCTCCTCAATTTCCTTCTTGTGGTTCACAACTGAATAGGTTTCCTTTTTAACAACTCTGCATGGAGTTAGAGTAATCATCCATTCGCCAGCAGCATGCCAGGGAACAGGTCAACTGCACAAAAAGAGGGAGCACCAGGCCCCGAGCCAGGCTGGGGGAACTCACCTACCTTTCTGACTGTGTTAGTTAGCTTTCCATCACTGTGACAAAATGCCTGAGATACAATCAACTTAAAAGGAGGAAAGTTTTATTTTGACTCAAGGTTTCAGCCCATGATCTCTTGGTCCCGATGCTTTGGGCCTGTGGTGGCCCAGTCCATCATGGCAGGGAACATGGTAGAGGAGGCCTATTCACTTCTTTGCAACTGGGAAGCAAAGAAAGAAACTGCACCATGAGCTGGGACCTTTACCACAGGGGACTTGGGGGACATTTCATACCCAAACTATGGCAGGCTTCCTGAACCGTCTTTCTTCCTCTTCCCCACAGGTTGACTCCCAGGTATGGCTCACCACCATCCTCAATGGGCAGGCTTCTTGGTTCTGTCCCGTGGTAAAGTGTTACACCTCTTCCAACACCATTTCCTTCACGTGTTCAGGGGCTGCTTTTGTTGACCATTCCAAACAGGTCAACAAAGCAGGAAAATATTTAGTTGTCCTGGTCTTGGTCTGAAATTTGAATCCGTAGAGGGTTCTCTTGTTTAGCATTCAAGAGGGGCTGCAACCATGACACCATCCTCAGTGTTTGACCCCTGATGCGGAAGACAGATGCAGCTGGTTCGTGTGTGTCCATGAGAGCAGCACAGAGGGGACCTGAGAAGAACCTTCAGGCTCCCAAATGCTTCAGACACATCCCCTAGCTCCTCTGACAAGCAAATCGCCAGCTCTCCTAAATAGATAACCTGGCTCAGTTTTGGTGACAGGTAACTTAAAACTATGAGGGAGAATAGAGAAGGATGGATGGAACCAGAAACCTGTCCTCCAGACACACAGCCCTCCCCTCCCCCCAGCTGTGAGCTCTGCAGTGCCCTTGGCTGCCAGAGGAGGGCACTGTGGATGGAAAGGAAGCAGGATGTGGCCACAGCCAACAGAGGGTGACTGCAGCCCCTCCAGACCTTCCAGGGAAGCCCCAATAGGTAGACAGAGGCCAGGACAAGGAGTCTCAGAACAGGAGAGACTCAGAAGTCCTGGCAGGAAGCTGGCAGTCAAGAGGCCTGCCCCACAGTGGTGGCCTGGACACAGAGCCTGGATTTAGGATCTGCCTCTGGTCCCTGGCCTCCAAGTCATGGATGTGGGACAACTGGGGGATCCTTGAGGAAACAGCCAAGGGCTAGGAATGGGTTGGCATTCTAGTTCCCAGAGCTGGAGAATGGGGTGGGGACTAGATCCAGGAAAAGGCACAAGCCCCTTCCCTAGAGTGGCAGTCAGCTCTGTGCCCCACCAGCCCTGTGATGATTTGAGGTGTGCTCCTCTGAGCCCCGGACCAGTGCCTCCCTTCGCTGCCCACACTCACTCTGCTCACTGCCCTGAGAATAGGGAACCTGTACAGGACTGTGAGGTCTCATGGAGGGAGGAGAGCAGGAGAGCCTGTTAGCAGGCCTCCTAGATTGTAGCAGGCAGCTGCCCACATACCTCTGCATGCACACTCCTGCCTGGAGCCACAAGGACATAGCTCTGGAGGAGAAGATCCCATCATGTCTTCTGCCAGAGGGGCCCAAACCCACTGGGGCTGCTGTTGACATCAGCAAAATTGCTTTGGAGGTTAACCCTCTGTGGTACACCAGGGGCAGTGACCTAACTCCTATCTCACTCTGGAGCCCAACTCTCTCCCTACTTCCTGAAGAGGAACTCTCCCCTCCCCCCATTTTTCCCCCACGGCAGAACTCATAAATAATCATTTCATGCTGCATAACCATTCTAAATGGAATCCCCATGCTCCACTGTAGTGGGGAAAATTTGTTTAGTAAGGGGTTTTTATTATGTAATATGTATGTGACATCTGGTAATAGGAACTGCATTATATTTATTGTTTTATCTCTAAGAAAATATTGAAATAAAAGGAAAATGATCAGGGCCTATTATTTTCCAATGAGAAGGAATCTCTGGGCTCTTCTGGAGAGAGGAAACAGAGGAAGGGAGAAGAATACCACTTTGTAACCCTATGACAACCCAGAGCATTTTGCTGAAGGTTTAGGAGGAAACAGGATGTAGGGCCCCAAAAGAAATGCAGCATTGACCTCTACTTATATATATAGAAAAAACAAACAACCAAACAAACAGAAGTCCAGGATGCCACTAGACTGAAAGAGATCATTTTGTTTGTCAAATTTCATTGCATTAATTTTAGTGTGTAGAGTCTAGACAAAATAGCAGTATAACTATCCTGGGTTTTTTGAGAGTTCACTGTTTCCCTTTCCTTGGTCCATACTTGCTGCTCTGGTGAACAGAGAGGGATCTGGAAGGTGGTGGGTCTCCCCTGGTGGCTGAGGACCATGCTTTCTCACAGTAATCACATTTCTTTAGTTCCAGCAGTTCCAGGAGAGATTGCCACCCACATTTTTCTCCTCATTCAGACATGATGTCCAAGGCATGGTTTATGAAATCAAATCCAACTCCACAAAGTCCTTCCATCTGATCCCTGGGACCTATGTTGTGGTTCCCTCAGCACACAGAGATACTGAGTTCTTGCTCCAAATCTTCCTGAAAATGCCAGACGATGACAGGTACAGAGCCTCTGGGATTCTAAGTGTTTTATTCTACTTACTTTGTAAAAATATCATTGTGTACAGTGCTGGACACATTATACACAACATGGACGGTTGGTGGAGGCACAATACCTCCCTGCTGTCAAGAAGATCACAATCAAGGGGGACAAGACAGTATGAACCAATAACTAGACCCCAAATGATGGGGCCATTGCTGGATGCAAAGTTGCATGGGAAGACAGAGTGAAGGGCTCATTTCTGGCCAGAGGTATGAGGAAAGGCTTCTTCAAGAAAATGGCACTTGAGTTGGTCCTTGAAAAAAAAAAAAGTAGAATTTAATGGCATAAAGGGGAAGGCCATGCAAGCAAAGGAAAAAAGACTGGGCAAAGGCAGGGAAATGGGTAAGCACAGTTTTGCTAAATAACAGATGAGGTTGGTCATGCGCACAGGAAGGTGTCAGTGGCATGTGTGTTTACTTGTCTCAAACGTGTCCAGAATGTGGGGTGGAAGGGAGACAGTGAAAGATGGGTCTAAAGGACACAGCCCAATCCTGGAAGGTCTTGAATGCCAAGTCATTTGAATCAACAAGTACTCACCCCACTAGGTACCTCATCTCCCTGGCCCAAGGCACATACTACTATAATCATGGCAGTCCTTACAGTGGTGTGAGGGAGGCCTTCCCTGTCCAGTCAGCCTGGTAGCCATTACTGCCAATTCAAGATGGAACATAAAGCTCATCCTCATCCTGGCAATGGGGCTTGCTGTACACTCTGATCTGGTTGTGAAAGATTAAATGGTTAGAAGATCAGACTGCATTCATCCAAAAGGCCAGGCACACAGCCATGGTCCTCCTCTGTCTGCTGGCCACCGTGACTGCTCACTTCATATCCTATGGTGCTGAGGGTTTTCCACTCCTCCATGTCAGAAATGTCAGATGCCCCTTGGGCGCCTTCTGTAGGCAGTCTCCTATGAATAATGGCCTGGTCATCATTGTCACACTCTTCTCCTGTTGTTTTAGGAACTCGAGCAATGATTTCCACCTCAGAGAACTGAAGGTAGGTGTGTAGAAAGGTTCGGCTGGCCAGCTTCCTTGGCCAGCTTCCTTGGCCACACCCTGCCCCTGAGGGTGTCAGTCTCTTTCCTTGCCTCACCACTGACCAGTAAAACAAAGACACTATAATGAGCTGATGGTGGCTCAAGGGGGTGGGAGTGAGGGTGGCCTACAAGGCCAGTTTGGATCCAACCTCTTCCTTCCACAAGGTTTAGGTTTCCAAGTCCCCTAAAGGTTTTCTTCCAACTGCCAGACAAAACCTCAATCTCAGATCTTGATGGGATTTGTTCCCTCACTATACCAGACTGATGGCCTCTTCCCCAGAAGTTTAATGCTGGCTATTTTCCCTTTTATCCAGGGAAATCTTCCAGAAAATGGCTCCCAACAAAGCATTTTCTCCAAATACGCTCAGGAGGTACAGTATTCAGCACTTAGGGAGTTTTGTAGGCAGGTGATGGGGGGACTCGAGGGAGGGAGGCCTCTCCAGGTCCTTACTGGGAGGCAGAGAGGAAAAGTGACTTGGTGGATCATTTTATCAGCCTCTCTCTCTCTCTCTCTGGACCATCTCCCAAACTGATCTGGCCACCAAGCTCCAGAGAGAATTGGTGCAACCATCTGGGTAGGTGACATTGGAATGCAATGTAGAGCTTAAAAGAGAAAGCAATAATTATGGGGTGTGTGTATGGGATGTATTGCTTCTTGCATCTTTAAACAAGCAATTGGCAGCACCCCTGAAGTCATCCCTTCTCCAGCTAGGCCACCACCTCCAGAGTCTGGCATGGTTCCTCCCAGGAGCTGGCCAGCTTCAGAAGGCACCAATAGCACTCTTCCTGCCAAGTCACCTATGTGCACACAGGATTTTCCTAATAGCTTAATAAACCGTTATAAAGAACTCCTTGACTTGTCAGGATAAAAGAGCTGCCAAGGGCTCTGCATGATGGGCTTTATACCATTCATAATCGTGTCTGTGTGGGAAGCACAAAGTGATTCAAATGATTATGCATACCACACCGGCTTGGGCCAGGCAGAGGCCAAGGACAGGAAGGATGCCCAGCCCTTCCTCTGCATTCAGAAGACTAATGGGCTGGTGGCATCCTGGAAGCGGGCTGGGCCCAGAGGGAGAAAAGGAGAAATCAAGAACATGGCTGGAATGAGGGGTGCATGATCCAACTGCTGCTGACCGTGGGTGTCTCTGAAATCAGCATTAGCTGAGGATTCAGGGCCACCCCCTAGCTTGATTCCCTAGGCCTTCACTTGATGCATGACAAGTCCAGCCAAGATGATTGTTGTCCCCAGTCTGTGAGCTCCTGAAGGCAAGGATAACATCATATGCATTCCTTGTTCCCAGTGTTGATCACTGTCCTTGGCCCAGAGTAGGTGCTCAATCATTTCTGTCAAATTGAATAAAGACAGATTAGCTCCCCTAGAGCAGATGCCCAAGCCAAGTTTAGCTGCGTGAGGTGGTCAGCAAGGCCTGATTAAAATGCCTGAGACCAAGCTTCCTTGAGGCTGGTGGAAAATTCTAACACATGGTCCGTGCACCTATACCTCTAAAATAAAAATATAATTTTTCATATAAGATGGTACAGATTCCAACAACATCCAAATGGCTCCCCATGGAGAGTGACTACCCTCTCATCTTGGGCCTCAGTGGAAATGAGAATGAGACACAGACATGGCATTATGCTAAGGTGACACTCAGCCAAGCATCCATGAGCAGGGCCCACCGGCAAACTACCTGGAAAATACCCTCAGAGGTTCTGTCCTCCCAAGACATTTTAAAGTAAAACACTGCTCCATGTTCTCACTGTGTCCTCTCTCCTTATCTCTCATATTGGTTTCACTTGCTTTAAACTAATACAGTGACTTGTTACCACTGTCCCTACCACTGGTTGCTTTCATTAGCCCCAGTAGTGGTGGTTATACCATCACCAGAGTCTACCTGGAGGGAAGAGAGGGTGCCCTCCCTCTCACTCTGGGTTGGGCCAGATTCATCCACCATCCATAGTTTAGTCAATTAGTAAGTATTTTCAAACACCTGGAGCATTTTAAGTCCCACACCAAACTTTGGGAACACCAAAATGTCAGCCTGTGGGTAAATCTGGTTGTGGTGGCAAACATGGGATTCTTAGGGAACGTGTTTCAGCAGCCATCATCTCCATCCCTACTGTCTCCACAAACACTTCTGTTTGCTGCATGAGGTGGTCAGTAAGGCCTGGTTGAAATGTTTGGTATGGAGTGTGGTGTCCAGGTCAGAGTCTGGGCTAGGTGGGGAATAGGGAAAAGGAAGCAGACATGGCCTGGGCCCCATGCTGCTTGTAGTCCAGTGGGTGATTCTGTGTAAGTTAAGCTCTTCATTAGCATGTCACTGGCTACAGTGAGGTGTCAAGTTCTTTTGTAGAGAAACGCCAACTTTTGTGACTTACCCAGACTGGGAGATATCGGATGGATGACCCAAGGACCCGTTTGAGATGCTGGTGGGGTGTTTCTCACGGGGCATCCTGAAGGCTTATGCTTCTAGCTGAAGGTCCCTGGAAGGACAGGCTGTGGGGCTGCTTTTGCTTTCAGTGCTTGGAAGTGAGGCCACCCCTGGGAGATGGAAGGGACAGTGTCTGTTTTCTATGAGGTGCTGGTTCTCAGAAGACTCCCAGAAGGCACGTTCTTCCTCTTGACCCCCTGTCCCTCTGCCAAGCCACCTGCTGAAAAACCAAACTCCCCTACCAGCTCTCCAGGCGAAAGCATCCAGAGCAGAACACCTCCACTTCTCTGTAAATTGGTCTTCAAAGCATGGCCCACCCCGCTGTTAAGTGCTCCCTGAGAAGCCTAATGCCACTAAACCCTTCAGAGTTCAGGCCCCGACAAGTTCCTCTTCCCCTCAGTCTCCATCGCTTCTTGATTTTAATCCATGGGGAAAAACCGTATCTCCCTTTTGGCCTCAGTTTCTGGGAAGACTAATGCCAAGTAATGTGTTCAATTGCAGCAGCTTCTCGGAGTTTCGATGCCGGTATTTTTAACCCGTCATCACACGTGTGTGCACACATGGGTCTCATTTCCTTGTAATCTCCATCTGGAAGCAGATGGAGAACACACCTAAAGGCTGCATTGATTCCCCCAACCATGTTCATCCCCGGGGGCTCCCCAGTGCCAGGCATGCTGGGGAGAAGGCGAGCACAGCTGGTAACAAGGACAGAGAGATGCAGGGGAGCTTGGTGGGGGCCAGACATTGGGGATCGACACTCCAGATGCTCGGGGAGGGTTACAGCCATGGCCCGGAGCAACCTGAACAGGCTTCAGGACAAAGGCCAGGCAGGCCAGTCATGGGAAGGAAAGGCTTAGGAATTGGAGAGCTTTTACAGGGCAGAGCTGACGTGCCCCTCAAGTCCTCGCAGTGGTCTGATGCCATGTCCTTCCTCTGTTTTAATCAGGGACTTGACATTGATGCCACCCAGCTTCAGAACCTTCTCAACCAGGAGCTTCTGACAGGTATGGTCAGCACAGGGCCCTGCTGGTCCCAGCCTCAGCCCTTTACCACTCTCGATACCACATCAGTCCTTTCTGATCTCCCTCTTCAGGATCTCTAGGGGACACTTTCTCCCTGGACGAGTGTCGCAGCATTGTGGCTCTGATGGATGTATCCTTTGCTGTTATCCCGTCTCCCAGCCCTAGAGCCCATCTGTTCTGCGGGCTTCCCCGAGAGTCTGCTAGGGCCTGGGTCCTGTGGATTCTCCACCAGCTCACTAATTCTTTAGATAAACCCTAGTAGCAACGGAACAATTACCATTGATCAAGCGCCTACTTTGTGCTGAGACTCATTACAGGTGAATGTGTGTGTGTGTGTGTGTGTGTGTGTGTGTGTGTGTGTGTGTATAACAAGCCCTGGGATACAAGAAGTATTATCCCCAAGTGCAGTGAAAGAAATAAGGGTTCAGAGAAGTTATTTTCCCAGATCACACAGGTATCAGATTTGCACCTGGATTTGAAGTAGGAATTTTAGCCTTCAAACTCCATGTTCTAACTTCATTCTGCTCACCCTTCTTATAACACTGAGGGGAGTTATTTCCCTTCCCTACTTCCCTTACCACTCAAGAATGTTCCTTTACTCAATAAGCCTCCAAACCAATAAAGAAAACCACCAAAAAGTATAGAAATCTCCTGTTCCACACAGCAGTTACAACACAGCAGTTGCAAATAGCAGATGTGGACACTAGGTTGAGGCAGTTTGGTGGCTCACCCAGTTCCATGGCTACAAGTGGCAGGACCCAGAGCCACACCCGAGTCCTGGCTCTCATCCTGACTTCCACTCTCCAACCAGCGGTTTCTCCCCTGCCTACCTCCTCTCCCTACAGGCAGGGGAGGCTGCTGACTGGCAGCTCTTCTCCCAGCTCCGTGCTGTCTCCCCAGAGAGACAGATCACCCCGCTCCCACGCTGTTAACAAGGCTCGATTGGGAATGCGAAGCCAGCCACTGTAGAACAAGAGGGCTTCTTGATGAAATCATAAATCAGTCCTGTCTCTGCTGGCTGTGGTCGCCGTCATTCAGGGCAGAGGAATCCAATGCCCTTACAGCCCCAGGCCAGGGCAGATAACCCCAGGGGAAGTCATGACTGAAGGACCCCAGCAAAGCAGACAGGTCTTTTCCAGCTGTCCTCCTACTCCCCAAGGCTCCCATCCAGTTCTCAGGGGTCAGTTCTTTCCCCTCATTTGTCATCAATGAGCCCATTACATGGAGTGGCCAGGGCTGGTGTCCACACAGGGAAGGCATTCCCTCCACACACACATGCCCAGGACTGGCACACTCACCTACCACTGCTGCATCCAGAGTTTCGAGATCCCTCCATGCTCCTCCCCACCCTCCTCTGCCAGGAACCCCACCCCCACTGGTGAAGGCCATGTCTAGGCTCACTCTCTTCCCCTGGGTGCAGGCGGTATTGGCTCCCTCTCGTAGGGCTTCCTTCTCCTTCCAGTAGTCCATTTTCCTTTGTAGAAGAAATCTAAGCCAGGTTGCCTTCAGACACAGAGGGAGCCTGCTGGCATGGCGCCGCGCCTAAGTGACACAGGACCCACTGAGTTACTAGTCTATGGATGGAGCTTCATTGGCTTCATTGGCAGGACCAGTGCCTCCATCCCCGACTCGTGGCACCTGGACTAGTTAACTCTTAACTTCTCGTCCAGCTGAAAGTGAATGGGCGACTTGACCAAGAGGAGTTTGGGAGGCTGTGGAGGCGCCTTGTCCACTGCCAGGTATGGCCTCTTCTCTGCAGCTACCACTCTTATTTTGTCCAGTTTAGCAAATGTGCCCAGCCCTATGCCAGGATTGAGGGACATGAAAGGAGAGGACACCTGACCCCAGCCCATAAAGAGAGCTCAAATTTAGTTCCGGGAGATATTCATGCAACAGAAGGCCAAGGCCCTGCCAGTGAGTGTTCAGGATGAGCAATACTCTCCGAGGCTGGAGGAGAAAGAGGCCACCATGGACCTCAGCGGGAACCGCCCACTGGCTTGTCCTCATTTCTCCCTAGATTACTTATGACATCCCCTGGTCTTCAAGTCCCTCTCATTCTCTTCTGAAGCCTCTGCCAGAGGGTCTTCTAAAAACACAGATGTGGTTGGTCTGTGGCTTGGGTGGCCTCCCCATTGTCCTCAGGACAAAGTCTAAACTTGTCAGAGTGGCACCAAGACCCTTTCATTTGCACTCCTACCTTTGAGTCCAGGAGAATTCCATTTGAGTCATCCCATTCTTCTTCAGGCCCCAGCCACAAGACTTAGTCCCAATAAATGCCATGGCCTTACACCTTTGAGATCCCCCCACCTTACCTGCACACTGATCAAGGCCATTGCCAACCCCACTCCAGAGTCCAGCCTCAGACACGCCTTCCCCACTGAGCCCTCCTCACCAGCCCCCAGGCCCTAGTTAGCTGACTCCTAACACATGAGCCCACATCTGTCAGGGCAAGCCCCACGGCTGTCTTCTTATTTTGTACTTTAAAATAATCTTTCCTTATTACAAAAGTAATATCTGTTCATACTGAGAATATAGATGAGCAGGCACGGTGGTGCATGCCTGGAATCCCAGCAACTCGGGAAGCTGAGGCAGGAGGATCGCAAGTTCAAAGCCAGCCTCAGCAATTTAGTGAGGCTCTAAGCAACTCAGTGAGACCCTGTCTCTAAATAAAATACAAAATAGGGCTGGGGATGTGGCTCAGTGGTGGAGTGCCCCTGGGTTCAATCCCCAGTACCAAAAAAAAAAAAAAAAAAAAAAAAGGAATATAGATGAACAGAAATAAATTTTAAAAAGGAAACATGATCTTGCCAACCAATGAGAAACTAGTAAACCTATTTTTCAGAAGTTTTCCTGTATGTATATATATATACACACTAATAAGTAATCTGCTTTGGAAAAATGAAAACCACCAAGGTATCAAATGTCTAGCCAGGTCACTAAATATCACTAAAATAAAAGGGCTGAAGGCATGCTTCTGTGTGGCTATGCCAGGATGCATTGCCGGATCCCTCACCTGGGGTCATGTGGCTCCTCACAGGCACCGCAGGGGTTAGCATGGCCACACCTCCCCTTTAGACTGCAGGGTCCTCCAGGGAAGGGATTCCCTCCCCATAGTCATCTTTCTCCAGTGCCTTTCACAGTGTGTGTAACACACACATTAAAAATGCTGAATTAATGACCACGCCAGTCAGTTAGTGAATGAGCAAGGGAACACCCAGTAGACAACACTCACGGCTGTCTTACACATGCCCAAAGCCAAAGAAGGACGAGAAAAAGCTCTCAGGCTGCCCTTGCCCAGTCCTCGGCTTCCACCATTGCCCTCCCACATGTGGGGGGTTATTTTGCCTTGATAAAGCACCTGTGGGGCAGCTGTATTCAGACCAAAATTGGGAGTTGTGCATTCAGTCCTGTCCAACCGCACACTTCACCCACGGCGAGGTCTTCACCTGCCTGGCGGTTTCCTCACATGGGACGTATGGTGATAACCAGGATTACAGAGAGGATTAGGCAGAGGTGGAAAAGTCCTGGATAAATGAAAGAACAGGGTGCCAAAGTGACACATTATAGTTACTACTTCCTGCAACTGTGCTGGGACCCAGAGGAGGTTCTAACCTGCCTTCAGCATTTTCTAGAGAGTGCTCACTAATGCATAAGACATGCTCCTTAGCACTTGAAGAGTATTTGCTCATTTATACCCAGCAACAAAACTATGAGTTAGGTAGTGTAATTAATTTTATGCTACAGATGAGGAAACTGAGGCCTTAGATCAAATGGCTTGTCTAAGATTAGTTATACAGGTGATGACTTGTTCGGCTGGACTTAAACCCTGGGCAGTTTGATTGTCAAGTCTGTTGTCTATTAATCACTAGCCTGTGCAAACTCCTTATAGATTCCTCTGCTTCCCTCCTAGGCAGCAAATTGCCCTACATGTCAGGGCCCCAACAAGGGATCAGGAGAGGAGAGAAGAGGAGAAGAGAGGAGAGGAGAGGAGAGGCGAGGAGAGGAGAGGAGAGGAGAGGAGAGGAGAGGAGAGGAGAGGAGAGGAGAGGAGAGGAGTTTGGGAGAGGGGAACCCACCAACCCCAGCGGCAGCCATACTGGTGGACTAGATCAGTGTGGCCATTCTGCCTGCCCCAGTCTTCTACCTATCGCTCTGCCTGCCTCTGGGCTGGCTGCACCCATGCTTCAGTGCCATAATCTCAAGGGATGGAAACAGA